>CAKAOH010009914.1:79657-108597 GCA_916701665.1 Sebastiscus tertius
GTGTGGGGATTCTGGGAGAGAGAAGTTGATGTCTGTATTCTACATAAGAACATGATGCTGTTTTTTTCCGAAACTTTTCAGCAGGAGCTTTATTTATGGGCCTAATGAGTAGCAGGCGCGGAGCTGGAGGAAGAGAAATGGTTGAAATGTTCCCGTTGATCTGTCACAGCAGAATTATTGCGCCGCAACAAAGCTGTTATTTCAATTTGCATTTGGAGATTTTCAGATGGGTGTTTCGGCCAAACTCCAGCAAAGTGCAGAGTCGTCAAGCAAGCAAGCAGGCAGCAGATGGGAACTGAATCGCTTAACCAGAGCTGAAGAGGAGGATTACAGAGTGCAAGTGCACCCTACTTACCTTTCCTTATCATTTTGTATAACCTGCAATTTAAAGAAAAAACCCAGTTATCCTATTTCACACCATCAAATTATGTTTTTTTTTTAAAGTCCAGCTTTTTCTCATGTGCTATAGGAGAGCTTGTAGAAAATCCTGTGTTGACTTCTCAGAGTTGACATTCAGCATCTGTCCAGACTGAAAGGTTTCACAACGCCCACAGACGTGTTCGGAACAATGGGGAAGCAAATGAGTAGACCTTTCACACCCCGCTGAGGCTACGAGGGCAATGGAGGGGAATGTAACAGTGAAGAAGAGAGCATTCAGTTATTATTCAAATTAATGTTACAGGTGACATATGCAAAAGGCAAAATAGAGAGAACAGCAGCCTCCACGTACGCTCCAGGCACGGGGAGGCTGGGAAACCTTTTCGAATTGCTTTAACTCCACAATAATTGAACACTTTTTTTTTTTCTTCAGACTGCGCCGAGTCCTTCAAGTGACATTCATTACATTGGACTTAAAGGAGTGCATTACAGAGGTGCAAAGCTGATTTATTACGTACATCATCTCACGCATACCTCAGCAGTGTTTACGGCTTTGCATGGTTTAATTTTCCTATAGTTTTGTTTGGTCTGCTGAGAAATGGAAGACATTGAATCATTGTGTTAATTACAGCTGAGGAAAGTGATGTCAATGGAAAGCAAACATTGTGCCTCAAAGCCTCAGTGAGGTGTACTGTTAAACCAACTAATTAAACAACATGTTATTTCCAAGGCAGTAACACTTTAACTAACTCTGGAGCTGCTTTGCTTTCACTGCTGAAGGTACATTTGAGTGTTAGGACCGTCTGCCTCTACTGTCTATTAGGGCTGTCAATTGATTAAAATAGTTAATCACAATTAATCGCAAATTAATTGCCTTTTTTTCATCTGTTCAAAATGTACCTTAAAGGGGGATTTGTCAAGTATTTAATACTCTTATCAACATGAGAGTGGGTAAATATGCTGCTTTATGCAAATGTCTGTAAAGGGGAGACTCGTGGGTACCTATAGAACCCATTTTCATTCACATATCTGGAGGTCAGAGGTCAAGGGACCCCTTTGAAAATGGCCATGACAGTCTTTCCTCCTGCATACGTTTGGAGCATTATTCATATGACTAGTATGACATGGTTGGTACCAATGGATTCCTTAGGTTTCCTAGTTTCATATGATACCAGTATCTTCACTTTATCTACAGCCTGCTACAACCTCCGAAAGATTGAATAGCGCCCGGGATAAATCACAAGTTGCGTTAAAAAAATGTGTGACGTAGCGAAAACGAATTTGTTAACGTGTTATTATTGCATTATCTTTGACAGCCCTACTGTCTATAGATGTTATCAGCTCCAACGTCAGATGGGATTTATGTATTATTATCTAATAATACTGTCCTCTTGATTTGTCAACACTTCATTTTACAGGTCTGCAAATGTCATGATAATTGTCGTGATAATTAGCACCAGCTATTTATTACTGCTTATTGGGAAATAGCGGAATAAAATTGTTAAATAATGTTTATAATAGATATAAAATAATAATAATAAAAGCCCAGAGTCAAGTGTCAAGTCAAGACAGCCAAACAAAGTAATTTTTGATACATTTTTGGGTAAATAGAGGTAATTTGTCAGTAATTCCAAAGAAATTTCAAATAGGTTACTTGCTAATTATCACCTAATTAGTATGAAATTTGCAGACCTGTAAAATGAAGTGTTGCCTTTGATTCTTATATAATGACTCTAGATATTTGAGAGCCACTTAGTCTATCACAGCTGTATAACTTTATACAGAATTAGCCCCATTGAAAATCTTGTGCTAATAATGAATAATTTACTATCTCTAACACAGTCGAGTTCAGATACATTACATGTGAAACGGGCTTTTTCTTTTCCCGCTCATGCACCACAGTTGAACTCAGTCAAAGTAGGCTGTCAACTTTTCTCAGAACAACCTCACCCCATTTACACAACTGCAAAGTTATGTATTTAAGGCAGTACTAATCCTCTTTTTTATATTAAGAATGGGTTAATTATTATATGTAGTGTGAAAAGGTGCACTCAAAGTGACAAACCCAGAGAGAAAATGTTCAGCCACCTCTACTGTACATAGCGTTTTGCAAACTCTTTTAGCTCATTGTTTTGGTTTTATGGCACACAAATGTTCTATTGTGTCAGTCTGAGCCCGCTACAGAATAAAAATTGCGATGTTGCGTTAATGCGTTAAAGAAATTGGTGGCGTTAAAACAAATTTGCGTTATCGCGTTATTTCCATGTTAACTTTGACAGCCCTAATATAATCCCTGTTGAATGAGTCTAGTCAAATAATCATCTCACTTGCCAGTATTTACTGCCATATTACTGGGATATCCCTGTGTAATCCCTCTGAACTGGCTTTAAAAAAAACTGTATACTGTGTGTTGACATCATTATGGGTTTTTGTGCAAGCTAGACAGACAGAGGAGGGCCAGTGAGCAGAAACATAAAACATTAAACACCACACCAGGCAATCCTGTCAATGTCTCGTTCTTCAAAAGCACTCCAGATTATAGTGGCGGCGCAACACACAGCGAGGCAGCAGGAACATCTATGAATATGTGATATTTGCATCTTTGAAATAAGCGGGGGACACTTTTGCTTCGTTTTCGGCGTTGTTATATTGTGGTCTTTGAAAGTGCAGACTATTGTGTGCTTTATATGAAGTAGTGATGAAAAAACCTTATGATTGTGAGAAGAATGTGAGCCAGCAGGGGGGGTTAAAGCCGGTCGACAGCAGGGTAATGACATGATTTTATCAGTATCTGAGTCATTTTACTCACTGAATGTAAAAGAAGGAGTCTTGGTGACATTGGTACAGGGGCAGATGAACAACTCCCACTGATACACTGTTTAAAGGCTGGCACACAGAGAGGCCTTGTTAAAGATAGCAGACTCTATTATAGTAATACTCTACCTATAGAATGTTAATGTTACAACGGGGATCCTTCCACCTTGACTCAGAGCTCTGTTAGTCCAGCCTGTTCTCATTCTCAGGGCGTCAAATACCGAGGCTTTGTCACGGCCGTCGGTGTTCGGTACACACGGCACCCTTTAGCGCCGCTATGAAACCACTGGGGGTGTAAACCCGTCCGCAGCAACAGTAAACGCTCCGAGAAAGTGTGCCGGAAGTGTGGTGACGTAGTTTAAAGAGCAAGAAGACACACAAGGTGGGTGGGAGGGGAGGTGGATGGGTCCAACAAACACAGGGCTTTCATCCAGGAGACCGCTGTTCGTGTCCCGTAAGCTAAGTTTTACTTTCACTTTACAAACAGCTGTTCGTTCTTGTACCGTGTTCACAACATTAGTGTCATTTTCACTTCACAAATGTGGTAGTTTTATGCCCAACCATGCAGTTCTTTCCTAAACCTAACTATAGTGGTTTTGATTGCCAAAAGTAAAGTGACGCCAAGGGGCGTGACAAAGTATGTAACGAGATGGGATGAGAATATGTTGGTTAATCCCACTACCCTCAGCCTTAAGGTTTTTACACACCCAGGGCGTGACGAATAAACGTCACGAAAATGCGGAATACTCAACTCCAAATATTTTGCATTCATACCGGCAGCAATGCAAATTTGCGACAGTTGCAACACTTTTTCAACAACAGGTTTGAACAGATTGGCGCTGGCAGAGTCCAGTACCAGTGTGTAAAGGCTATTAGTTGCTTATCCACAACAGTTGTCAGTCATCTCGATCCGTCTGTCCTCTACCAGTAACCATGTCTCCTTCAAAGCTGACTTTTGGTTTCACACGGGAACACATGAACTGCAGTCACCTGGTTGAAAGTTCTGTGTTTGTTTCCTTTGAATTATAATATGGGTACGCAACTTTTAAGGATCAGGCTCCTACTAGAGGATGATACCATGTCCACAATACTTTAAAGGTTTTACATACACACTAGGGCTGGCAGTTCACGCGTTACTCGTTAACGCAAATTTGTTTTAACGTCACTAATTTCTTTAACACATTTATGCAACTTGCAATTATGAGGTTGTAGTGACTCAGTTTTAAAGCTAGAATGAAGACACTGGCATCATATGAAACTAAAAAAACCTAAGGAATCCATTGGTACCAACCATCTCATACTAGCTTGTCGTGAAGGAGGTTAAATAATGCTGTAAACTTGCGCTAAATTTTCAAAGGGGTCCCTTAACCTCTGACCTCCAGATATGAGAATGAAAATGGGTTCTATGGGTACCCACAAGTCTTCCCTTTACAGACATGCCCACTTTATGATGAATGATGAATCACATGCAGTTTGGGGCAAGTCATAGTCAAGTCATCACACTGACACACTGACAGCTGTTGTTGTCTGCTGGGCTTCAGTTTGCCATGTTATGATTTGAGCATATTTTTTTATGCTAAATTCAGTACCTGTGAGGGTTTCTGGACAATATTTCTCATTGTTTTGTGTTGTTAATTGATTTCTAATAATAAATATATACATACATTTGCATAAAGCAGCATATTTGTCCACTCCAATGTTGATAAGAGGATTAGATACTTGACAAATCTCCCTTTAAGGTACATTTTCAACAGATAAAAAGTGTGTGATTAATTTGCAATTAATCACTATTAACCTTGGACAATCATGCTATTAATCGCCATTAAATATTTGAATCGATTGACAGCCCTAATACATACCAAATCTCTTTGACATTTAAGAACACAAATGACTAAATATCTCTCCTCTAACATAGCCCTGCTCAAAAGCATGTTGTGATGTTTATTACAGAACATAAAAAAAAACAGTCTAATATAGTTGTTTATGTAATATTTCTGTTTTTTGGCAGCCTTTAACAAACAGTATTTCCAACAAGCCCAAGACTTTTAAATGTCAGCAGCTCCCAGCTGGGTCAGACAAGGCTGTAACAATAGCAGGACAAGAAGGGACGACGGCGTAAAGCTTTTTCTCGACAGCTTACAGCTAAACAGTTTTAAAGATGACATTAGAAAAAAGCAGTGGTGGATATCATGGATAAGAGGGAAAACCAACAGTTCCAATGATGTATTACGACTCAGGGGCAAATCCACATAAAAATCGAACAGCTTTTGCGACCACTAAACCTCCGCAAATAAGACAAAAAGAAACGGTGTAAATCTCAAAGCAGGTGAAATGCAACCCTTTACTGCCAAGCAAACCTGACCCGCCCCTCACTGACACACTGCTAAAAAGTCATGAGAGCTGTAGCATCTGTACGCTGTCACATTAATTATTGTTGACCTTTTTTTAAAATCACAATGGGATTGAACTCTGATAGCAAGTGCTGTTGTAGATCCTTAAATATGGATCCCAGGAACATCTTTCCATTTTTTATCACATGAATGACAGATGAAAGAAACCTCAATGAGAGACCCACATGAGTTACAGAAGCTCACTAGCTAACAAGCCTGGAAAGTAACACCAGGACTTTAGTGAATTCCCCAAGATTCTCTTGAGTCAGTTGCTTTAAAGATGTCATTAGGGGACCCGACTGTGAGCAAGTTGAATATGACCACGAGCCGTAGATATACTAAGACAGCTGGATATGGAGCGGCCACTCAGCCTTGATGCCAATTTGTCCCAGAGACCACTCATGGATTTGCAACAAAAAAAGAAATCCTCTGCGTCTCAAAAGCTTTTTCCCATAGACCACCGTTATCATTTCTAACTGGTCAAATACCGATGCTTGGTCAGTGGCCCTCGGCGTCTGATACCAGTAAAACTCCAATGTAAACCCATCTGTATCATCATTAGACGCTCAGAGCAACTGACATAGTATAAAGAGTGAGAAAGTCCGTGTATGAGGACAGACGGGTCAAACAAACACAGGACTTTCACCCAGGAGATCGTCGTTTGTGTCCCGTGTGAAAAAAACTATTTTCCTAAACCTAACTAAGTTTTGCTGCGTAAGTAAACCTAAAAACTGATACGTTGGAAGTTTATTTTGAAAAGAGACTGTATGCATGTAACGAGCGGAAACTGTACATTTCATGTGAACACGTTTGTTTATTTTGAAAGGACACTATGTATGAAACAAGAGAAAACTGACACGCCGTCCCTGACACTGACAATAAAGGGGTACCTATATATTTGCATGTATTTGATAAGTTGGGAGTTAGAAGTTGTCGGTCAATTAAAAGACCAATATGTAACATATTTACTGTAATAAATCATAAAATTACCATGATATGTCATCAGAGATTGGGTAAACATGCTGAATTGAAATACTGGCTTCTCCGTCAACAATGCTACAGTCAGTGTGTTCTCCTTTGAAATTTCCATTCTGGTCTAGAACGTCTGTTTTTGTTTTGGATCTGTGTGATCCCGTTCACTGCTCATTTCAACACCCCGTTGCCACATATGAAACTAGAGAGAAAATAGTCATAACGGCAGTGACCTGACTCAGTAATGTTACTTATACTTCACTATATACAGTATGTAAACTTGGCTGACTAGCAGTAACTACCATTAGCTGGTTGTATTAGCCCGGGCTCATGAGGGTCAGAGGGTAGAGCAAGTCGCCTTGAAGGTCCTGCTGTCCATATGATGCGTCCTTGGGCAAGACACTGACCCCCAAATTGCTCCCGATGGTCAGGTCAGCAACTTACATGATAGCTCTCTGCCATCAGTATGTGTGTGTGTGAATGGGTGAATGGGAGAAAATTGTGAAGTCATTTACCAATTAAGGAGTAGCATCAAAAAACCCTGAGATATTGATTTGAGTAAGAGTATGTTTTATTGCTTATAAGGGGAGACACTACTGAATAGAGTTTGGTGTATGTAAGTGCTGCTCAAGTGGAAATTTCTGAAATTCCATATATTTTGCAAGACACTAGAGGTGAATAGGGTAAAAATGTGACTGGTAAATACCACCATGAAACTTCTCCAGTTAATTACTTACATTAAGGCAATTATTTTTGCATTACACATTTTCTGAAAATGTTATGTTTAAATATGCAAATGAGGCATTATCTTATGATAACTTTTGGTGAATTTAGGAGAAATCTACAGACGCAAATAGACAAAGTAGTGAAATAAACTCCTGAATATGTATTTGGGGATGTTTACTTTCTGCTAGTCTGAAAGAAGACACGTTATGGAAGCAAAATAGCCCAAAATCTCAAAAATTGATTAGTGCATGTTTTGCTTGGGGTGTCTCGCCTGAATTCAGCTTTTCATTTATAAGAGTAAAGAACGTGTCATTTCTTCTTCTCTCAATAGTTACATGGCCTTTCTTGAAATGTCTTCTCTGAGCTTGTGCCCCATTATATGGCAGCTTTATCCCAAATCACAGACACCATCATCGCCAGTGACATTCACACATCAGCGTTACACAACACTACAACAACTTGTGAGTGGCATTTTCAAATACTGCATATCAATATATTTGAAAATATGTGTGGGTGGTCGTATACGTACTTAGTTTAGAGGGGAGAAATGATGCATTTTCAAATGTGTCTGCATACTATTCCTTCAATTCTGCTGTTGTTACCGCTGTTATGACCGGTCTGCTCCAATCTAGAACATCCCCAATGTACTGTACATATAGAAAACTGATTACACCGCATATTAAAGGGCACAGCTACAATAACGATAGACAATATGTGCATTACTTTATCTCAAAAGAGACACATTAACATTAGCTTGAACAGCAATATCCAACATACAGTTTATACAAACTGGCCACTGGCAATTTATTCATCAGCAATTCCTATATTCAAGTGTTTAACAAGTTGTCCTCTCGGAGGTTAAAGAGCCCTCAATTAAATCTCATAAGACATCTGCACTCCACTTCTACATTATAACATAAATGATCTGGCAGGTCGGTCAAATGCAAGGCAGCATATGGCTTATCAAGCACCCTCCAGAGGTTAATAATTCTCATTCAGCCATGAAATGAATAAATCGTACTGTAGAAAGTGTACAAGAGACCTGAAATGTTGTATATATATACTATTGAGGAGAGGGATATCCTGCTCCTGATGCCGTGTGACACGGCAAGCCCTTCATCATTTTCAAGTTAAGATAATACAAGATTAACTTTATCGATCCAGGCTGAAACTAGGCTGAGCAGCAACAAAGCAAAGGACAGAGGTCACAACACAATGAACAATTCAAATATTGAAGGTTAGAGCAACTATTATGAGCAGGTCAAATCCCTGTTGTGTTTATCAGTTTGTGATAGAGTAGCAAAACAGACATTTATAAATGACTTATTGAATGTCCTTCCCATCCTGTATCGCATGCTGAATGAGTTTTACAGTCTTAGTTTGACGTCACAGTGACGGGCAGGATCCTCGGCCCTCGTGTCAGCCTGCTGTTGCCCGGGTGTAGTGAAAACTTTGGAGTCTTGGTGACTCATGGGATTGTCAGCGAGGTGCCACTGACGCGGCAGTGGGCAGATTGTAGGCCTGAAGGTTGGAAGCTGATTGACAGTGCTGAGATGCTGACAGCCAACACTTACTGCAGGGCAGGTTCATGAAGGCTAGTGGTCAGCAAGAGACGGTGTGCCGAGATGTCAGAGCGGATCAGCGACAGGTGACAAATCAGGGCTGGTCATGAAATACAAGACATCAGGAGGCATGAAATGATAACTGTATCTACAGGATATGATTGTTGACCAATATCAGAAACTAGAGTTGGGCCAGTATAAAAATGTTCAAACCGGTTTAATATTAAGCCAAACACCAGTACATCGAATTATACCACTCGGTGTCCCACTTGACTCACAGCTGTTCAACCAAAACTGGAAGCAGCGGCTTGTCACTAAAGTGAGAATAGTTTGAAGTTGTCGGCCAGCAAGACACAGGAACTTGGCTTTGGTCTTGAGTAGTTGTAGCATCGACAAATAGTCTAAACTGTACACACACTGCACTGCTACGTTCACAGCTACAACATTACTGCTAACGTCATACTCACGATCACACAAGCTCACTTTCTCTCTCTCTCTTTCTCTCTCTCTCTCTCTCTCTCTCTCTCTCTCTCTCTCTCTCTCGACCGCGCACTCGCTAATGCAACGGGCAGCAATACACTGACTGGTGAAAAACCTGTCTTGTCTTGTCACCCCCAAAAAACACATTAACTTGCTGGTAAACAAACACAACGTGTGCTATTGCTCTTCCCCCCCTTCCGTTTCGACTAAAATTTGATCTCCTTCATGTTGCCTGTGTCAAATACTGTTTCCCCATCCATATGTGATAATAGAGGCAGGTTTGGGGCACAATTGCGACTGTTGGTTTTCAAGGATGTAGATTCCATAAGGTCAAAGCATACAATAAAATATAATGGATAACAAATATTATACATGCAATTATTCTTTCTATGCAGTAATGTCTGAATATACAGTAAAAAAGGTAAATGCATTTTGTGTCTTTTTGTTATTTTTTAGTTAATATACTGTACAAGAGAAAAGACATGGGATACACTTGCATTTCAGCACTTAGCTTACACTCTTCCAAAATTATGTGATCTTTGTAGTTGTAAATATTACAAAAATGAAAGCCTCTGTTCATTTAGAATGATTTATGGGAGTAATTCTGCTCCTTTATTCTTATTTTAGGCATTATAATAACTGAAGAACCTGGGTTGGGGTTAGGGCTTTGGCCAGCTCTGATCTTAGTTACTGTTTATGTATATATTCATTAATGTGAGTGCACACATTCCCTCTCTCTTCATGTGGAACAAATAACCCGCACATCCTTCCAGGCTCTGACATGATTACCAAATAACTCTTGTAAACTGGTTGTTGGGGGAATTAATGCGAACCATGAAAATGCTGTAATCTAACTATTACCTTAATCTGGTTTAGCAGGTTTAGTGTCTTGCCTAAGGGCTCTTTAATAAGACAAATGAATCTTAATGGGATGCATTGGCCTGTTGTATAGCCTCACACCTTTCATTCTGAGGACAGTGTTACCAGCCAGGCAGACACCTCCCATACCTGAAGAAGCATTCACTTTAAAGCAACCAAAACAATTGCAAGTAAAAGGCACTATATTTCAAATCAATGGTTCCCATCCTGGAAATGTTGAAGTGGAATAGACTTTTAGAGTAGACGCTTTGACTTGTCAAGCAGGTGTAAAACGTAACATCATTAGTTGCCGCATTGCATTGTAATAGCTGCTGGATCCCAGCCATCATTGTGTTCCACCTGTAAATTAGTTGCGCTGTACTTTTCCCATGACAAGTGGAAATGTCTGTCATAAAAAGTTTATAAAATCTCATTTAAGAGTGCTCTGGTACTAGCAGGATTTATTCAGACAGCATCAACAAGAATATGGATTATGAAATAGCCTGTTTTTGCTCTCAGGTTTACTCTCAATATTTCAGGAGAGCCTTGTGAACTTTTGTGTGTTAAAACTCTGGCAGTTTGGCCAACACAAGAGAAGTGAATGAGAAACATGCGTGAAAGAAATATGCATTTCATGGCCATGATTATGTTATTTCAATAAAATTCAATTTGGCTCCCCTTTTGTTACCGGTTGATACAAATGCAAACAGTTTATGTATGAAATGTTTTGGCTTCCAAAAGAGGGCATGACCAAAAAACCCTGAGAACCTCTGCTGTAAATTATTACATCCAAATCTGGATGTACTCTCCACCAACAACAAAGCCAATCAGCAGTCATAAACACGCATGTGACCATACAACCTTACTGCGCTTAGATTTATCACTATGACTGTATGATGACTGCCCATTTCTGTTTCATATGCTCATATCGAAACATACAAACTGACACTATACGACTAAAAGAAGACTCTTTTCTCCCCTTTAAGGGGTTCTTCAGTATCTCCTTGAAACGTTGAGACTGCACCATTATGTCCTTGTTCAAAACTCACCTTTTTAGAAATGTTTGTGTGTTTTATATTTCCCCAACCGACTTTACTGTCTTTCTTAGAGTGAAGACACGGATATCATATGAGACTAGAGAAACCTAAGGAATGTATTTTTACCTACCATGTCATGCTAAGCTAAATAACCAAACTCCAAAGTTAGGCTAAATTTTGGCGAGGAAAAGCTGCCATGGCCATTTTCAAAGGGGTCCCTTGACCTCTGACTTTCAGATATGTGAATGAAAATGGGTTCTATGGGTACCTACGAGATTTGGGCAAAAAACATGCAGTTTCATGCAACATACAGTAAAATTTATTTTCACCTATTCTAAAAATGGTGTATTTGAATATTTCTGCATACTGGGGTCCCTAAACAGTCTTGGAATTACATAAATTGGGTATCACTGGAAAGTTGAGACTCTTGTGGATCCAATGAGCCTAACTGTATTCATGTGTGATGATGTTAGTCCCCATAGGAGACATTTCATTGTAGTGAGACAATTTTTTGAAACTTGACCTCACTGTATAAAATGACCTGTGGTGACCTCTAGGATAATCACAGCCTCATGAAACTTTACAGTCACAAACTAGAGACCTAGAGCATTCAGAGGATGGATGGCTTTACCAGCTAGATTGACAATAAGGGGGTTTTCTGAGCAGTTTACACAACAGAAGTGCTCGCCATCTAATCGCCTTAAAATGCAATTCCTGCAGAAATCTCAAAAATGTAAAAACGTTTTTGAAACCAAATCACAGCATGGCTTTTTCTATGGTGCTCCTCAAGGTCTTAGTGTCTTAATGTGGTATTTTGGAGGGATTATTGATCATTTTTATCAATTCTCGAATGGTAAGAAAATGGTTAAATTTAGCACCAAATCTGTTTAACAAAACTTTGAGCAATTATGATGAAAAGTTATGTTTATAAATCTGTCACTATATCCTGACAGTAGTGCATGAGACAGATAATCTGTGAAAAAAATAAAGTTCCTCTGTGTCCTCCCAGTGCTCCTGATGGTATTTGCAAGATACCACCGCGCCCGAAGGAAAACAACCAATCAGAGTCGAGCTGTCTCTCAGCAGCTGTCAATCACTGCTTGTGAAACTCACGAACTCCAATCAAACTGTCAAACTAGGCAGCGCTGATCAAATATGAATCAATATTCCGTTACTGTAATGCCTATTTCTCTTCTCAAATGTTCTCAGAAACATCTTGTAGTGTACTCTCTGGCTGTAAAATTAGAACGTTTGTGACCCAGCCGCCGCAGTCAAGCCAAAACCGAGCACCGCCCACCGGCCGGCCTTGGACAGTTAAATCCGTCTCCTTAGATGGAATTGTTGACGATTCGGGGTCACCCTTAGTGAGCACAGTACCCCACTTCTCTGTTAGAAGGCTTCGCACTGACATAATTTTTTGTATGGACTTATTCTACTGATAGTGAGTCCTGAGTATGATGAGCTTCAAGAAGCCCTAGAGGAGAAGAAAAGAGCCCGAGCAGCTCCAGTAGAGGCTTCTGAGAGGGAAGATACAGCTAAATCTTCACAAAAAAAAGCCCTAAAGCAAGAAAGAAAAGCCAAAGATGCTCTTGTAAAGGCTCTAAAGAAGGAAAAAAGTTGAAAGAGACATTCTTAGTTTTGGAATGGAGAAAACGAAATGGCTGGTTTTACAAAGTAACTGAAACAAAAACCAGCACAGCAATGCAAAGCTTAAGGGTACCCTGTGGAGGGTTTAACCACTAGTAGCTCTTTGGAGCATGGAATCATGAGTAGGTCATATAGTTTTGTTTGGATCTCTGGCACGTGCTCTATAGGACACGCATGGATGCTATATGCACACCGATAGTTTCACACTATAGACCACACGTGCTTAAAGGGATTCACTTTCAGTTCAGTTCCTCGTCGGAAAGGAAAGAGCTGTCTGACGGCAAGAATAGATAAAGTGGTGAAAATAAAAAAATATAGCGGATACTTAAATGAATATTGATTTTGTTTTAGGTGAGTCTTTCTTTTAAGTGGCTAAGATGTGTTTCTCTGCCGTCCCTGTCCACAGCACTGTATCGCTTCACTTCAGTGTCGGTACTTCTGTCTGTTTCTCCAAGCTGGGGGCTCACCCACCGTCATCTACTGTAAGTAATACACCTACTATGAATAAGTACCTCATACAACCCCACTTTAAAACATCAGAACTGTCCCTTTAAGGGGAGATACTAGGTCAGGGGTCAGCAACCTTTACTATCAAAAGAGACATTTTTGGCCAAAAAAATTAAAGAATGCTGTATTGAGCCGCAAAACATATTTGAGCCTTATAATGAAGGTAATGCAGCCTGTTGCGTCTAATGTAGTGAGGACCCAAGTGCACATGAGAGTCAGGACATTGAAGAAACATCTCAGGAGATTTGGCTGGAAGCACCTGCTGTTTAATCTGCAAATGCAAAATGCGTGACTGTTCTGGAAATGTCTTTCAATATTACTTTTTTTATTGTTGTATCTGTCCACGCACTATTCAATTTCTCTGAGACTTTTCTTTTTTGGTATTTGGAATCCATAGCTAGCCTATTGAGCTATTGAGGTTCGGCTAAAGTAGAGGATAAGGTGACAGGCCGTAGACATACATAGGCTATGACGCACATTTTTTTAATTCAGTGTATAGATAGGCTACATATTTTTATAACTGGAGAATGTAAGAAACACTATAAAAATGTCCTACAAAAATGGTAATTAAAAAAAAAAGTTAATCATTTCCATGTAACCTTTTGTCAAAGCTACCGGGAGCCACTGGAGAGGGGCTAAAGAGCCACATGTGGCTCTGGAGCCACAGGTTGCTGACCCCTGCACTAGGTGAATAGGGTATAAGAAAAAAACTAATAAATACCACCATGAAACTTCCCCATTTGATTACTTACATTAAGACAAGTGTTTTTTTAATTACAAATTTTATGAAATTTTACGTTGAAATGCAAACGTGCAAATGAGATATTATCTTATTAAATGTACTAATTTGCATAAATGTCCAGAAGATAAATCTGAACATTGAATAAAGCCAAGTTCAAAATTCTAGTATTGTTTTGTTGACAAACTAGTCAAAGGTTCTTACTTCTCTTTTTATCACTCCATAAATCAGAAAATACTGTCAACAGCCATAAAAAAGTACATTTCCGCCTTTATTTTAGGAATAAAATATTATATAAATCAGACTATGAATGAATAGATGGGAAAGAAACTGGGAAAATGTTTGATGTAAGTGCTACTGGAGTGGCTCAGAGTCTGAGAAGAACCTAATTTTGAGAAACATGTATCGTATTGTAAAAAGTCCATACATTTTGCAAGACACTACAGGTGAATAGGAAAAAACATTTTAACTAATAGATATCAACATGAAACATCCCCAGCTGATTACTTACATTAAGACAATTCTTTTTTGTATTAAAAGTTTTCTGAAAATTGTATGTTTAAATATGCAAATGAGGCATTATCTAATGTTAACCTTTGGTGAATTTAGGAGAAATCTACAGACGCAAATAGACAACGTAGTAAAATAAACTAAATGTGTATTTTGGGATGTTTCCTTTCCATTAGTCTGAAAGAAGACATGTTAGGGAAGCAAAATGGCCCAAAATCTAAAAAATGATCAATGAAAAACAATGTTTTTTTGGGGTGTCTTGCCTTAAGCAACAAAGAAGTTTTATATTTTATTATACATGAAGGATAAAACTTTCTTCTACAACAAATGTGGATGTAAAAAATGTATCACAAAAAATAAACTGTTTCATGAGGAAGGGATTTCATTCAACATGTTTGTCCTTCCTCAAGGACACACACAATGTGTGTTAGTGAAAAACACCAAATGTAAACAGAAGTGTGTTTCACAGGAAAACTCTACAGGACACCTTTAAAGGCGAAATCATCACATCTGTCAGCTTGAAAATGACAAGAAGCTGATGAAGAAGCTCTGTCTGCTGTCACTGGGGCTGTCAATGAAATCTGTTCAAACCACACACCCACACAGTCCTGATGAAGAGTACAGCTCAGCTTTTGAGTGTTAAATTCTTAATAACAGCATGCTTTTTCAAACTTTTAGTTTAATTGTTGCTTATTTTGTCACAAATAATGTTAATTAAATTTAATTATTCACTTGTGTTTTCAAAGAAAGATTTCAGGGGCTTTATGTGCCGACACGAGAGTGGCATCAATATATTTGTATCTAACTTTTTATGTACCACAGAAGGAATTCCATTTCCCTTCATTACTGGTGTGGAGGTAGCTCAGAGACAGATATCTTAAAACCCTGACAAATTAAAATATTCCCAAAGCTAGATACTAGAGATAAGTGAAGAATCAACACGTATATACTTGTAAAATATAGCAGCTTGGTCGCTTCAAACTATGACACTCTCTAGGTACTCCTCTAGCGTCGGTTTTGCATGTGTCTTTTCACAATGAACTTCAGTTTTCACGGTTAGTTTTAGGCAACAAAAGTACTTGGTTAGGTTTAGGAAAAGCTTGTGGTTTGGGTTAAAATTATTACAAATGTATTTAAGGAGGCTACATGATGTAATTTCACGTAACTTAAAATATAATTTCACACAGGACACAAACACCGAGCTGTCTCCTGGGTCCTGTGGGGTTGTTTTTTTTATCATCAATACACCCCCACCTCCTCCCTATGTTGACTTTTGACTCTTTATACTACGTAACCTGACTTCCTTGTTTACTCCCACCATAACTACGGCCACATAGAGCGTCATAGTTTGACGCATACGGCCACTGACCTAGCTGCCGTAGGCTATACGACGAATAGAGAGCTACAGGAATGACTCCTAACACCCAGAAATGAGTTGAGTTAGCATTTTAGCACTTCCGGTTCCCTCGTCTGGAAGTCAATGGGTTTTTAGTCAGATGTTTGAAATAAGGTCTGTGGTTAACATCAGAGAGATTGTCTTAAAAAAGGCGGTTGCTAGCAAGTAGTTAAATGAGAATACTAAACGTCATCACGCCGACTCGTCCTCCTTTACAGCCTCGTTGAATACTCGTGCTCATGCGACCGTGGTGTAGTTCGTTTTTAGCCTAACGTTAGCTTTTTATTTCTGGTGATTGCATTCACACTTTAAATATCATAAAAGTGGTGTTCATTTCTGAAAATGATCTTGCTGAACAAAACTTCTAAGTATCATGAACGTGTGTTTGCCGCAGAGCTTATTTTCTGCAATAATCCTAAACCCAATGGAACAATCCCATTGGCTTTTTGTCGAGGGAACCAGGGAGATGCTAACTTCCTGGTTGGCCTACAAAAATACGTCATCCCCGGAGCACTCTATTGGGAGTGAGAACGGGCTGGAAAAATATGTTTCTTGTGATTTGAGTGAACTTTAATTTTGTGACACTCCCTTTCCCTCTCTCTCTCTCTCTCTCATTTTCCATATAACTGGAGTACCTTCCTCAGGTGTACTCTGGGGGGGGGGGAACAATGCAGGGACTGAGTGCAGTTAATGAAAAATTTTCAGTACAGTCAATTCTACACTTAGTGCCTACTCACTTCATTATCCTGCGGGTGGCCCATTCTCACCGTGCACCCAGGTCTGGCTTTAGCCAGCTGCCAACTCCTACTTACACCTCTCATGTGTAGGGTCGACATTTTCTGCATATGTAACTGCCTATTTCTATTTATACAAGGTGTTTATCTTCGCCAGGCCTCCAGCTTTATCCCTGCCTGCAATTAGTTGCCAGGTTTGAAATGGTTCACCCTCTAATTTTATGACTGCTTCTGGCAAGAGGAAAGGGGAGAAAAAATCACAAGGTGTTCCATTTTAACATGACCTCTGAGTGAATAATGAGGTCCTTCAAATTGGCATTCTTACACGCCAAACGATGCAGATTTAACGTGACTGAGCTCTCAGCGGGTCTTCTGGCACACAGGAATATCACACTTGTGGGCACAAAGTATTGGTTTAGCACACTGTAAATGTGGGTGGTATGTTCTCAGTAAGTATAAAAAGAGAAAGAAGCTTCAAACAAGCACAGAGAGATGTAGAAGTAAAAGGAAATAATTATCTAGATGGTGTATCAATCTGTCATTTGAACTTTTATTCCTAGTAAAATAATAAACTTGTTGTATGTTCCTTTTAGTTAATCTTTAACTCCTGCATCCTTTGACAGTATGTCACATTGAATTGAATAATTTGGCGTCCTGGAGATTGAAAATCTCCACCAAAATAACAGCAGTGTTTGTTTGTTTGAACAGTAAGTTAACAACTGTTAGTAGCCAACCAAATGTGACGACAGTTCATCTAATAGTTGTGGAGATATTTCAATAACAACCAAAAAGGTCAACATCATGGAAAGGAAAAAGGTAACATCATAGTAAGCAGAATTCATCCTCTGGGGACAATGAATGCCTGTACAAAATTCCATGGCCATACATCTGTTAGTGGAGATATTTCAGTCTGAGCCAAAGTGGTGGAATAACTGACAGACGGACTAAGGTAAGGTAAGGTAACGTAACATACAGTAACATCACATACAGTAACATAACATAACATCACGTACAGTAACATCACATACAGTAGCATAACATAACATAAAATACAGTAACATAACATCACATACAGTAACATAACATCACATACAGTAACATAACATCACACACAGTAACATAACATAACATCACATACAGTAACATAACATCACATACAGTAACATAACATAACATCACATACAGCAACATAACATAACATCACATACAGTAACATAACATAACATCACGTATAGTAACATCACATACAGTAACATAACATCACATACAGTAATATAACATAACATCACGTATAGTAACATAACATAACATATAGTAACATAACATAACATAACAGTGACATAACATAACATAACATACAGTAACATAACATAAATAACATAACATAACATAACAAACAGTAACATCACATTACATCACATCACATAAAAGGAAAGAAAAGGTTTCAAAGGAACATTCTGAGAATTGTTGGATGTACAAACCCTGTTGTTTACTTGCTGACAAAGCAACATAGCCATCTTCAGACTGTGCCACTACCTGGGGAAAAAAAGTGATTAGAATTAAAACTAAGATGTAACACCATGATTTTTTTTTATATATTTCAGCTGATGTCCTTTTGATCCTCTGGAACATAAGCCGACCATTCATCTTCCATCAGTTAGCATATCTAGATGGCAGGGCCGTTGGCGCCCCACTCGCCGGTCCACTGATCCTCTTGATTGACTTCGTGTTAGGACCTTAATTCCAGCCAACGCCACAGAACTCCATTTCATGGGGATTAATTGTTGCTTGACATTCCAGGCAGAAGACTAAAGGCTCGCAAGCCCGGAATATCTCGAGCAGGTTGCTTTAAATCTCTTTTGAGCGAGGCGCTGACTTTAATTCAATTTGAAAAACTGATAAAAGGCTGAGATTGATGAAGGCTGGATGGAATTCACTTTATTGCCACAAATTATAGGTATTAAGGCAGCCGAAGACTGCATTTTTTCAGTAATGTATCGGCTTTTAATAATATTTTAATGGGCGAGTCTTTGGAGACGTATTATAAATACAGCAGTAGATATTGTTAAATTCATTCTGAGGACGGAGAAATCAGTACGGCGGATCTTTGGATCTTATCAGTGCACCTGTTATGTGAACATCACTGAGCCTCTCAGAGGAGCTTTGGGTAATAGAAGATTTAGCATTGTATAATTGATTTCAGCTACATCGCCTGAACCATTTCATGTGGAGCCATGAAATGTTAAAACATCGTTTGACAGAAATAAACCAGCCTTTGAAAAAAGTTCCACAAAGCCAATTCCCACATCATTCATCCCCTTCTCACCTCATCTGGGTTTTTTTTTCTAGATTTACATTTTATTTGTATATTTCTTTCCCTTGAGTTTAAGAAAGAGAAAAAAAAATACTCATCTCTAAGTGTGGAAGTGTGCAGAAAGTGCCCTGTTGGTGACAGCCTCCTGTTGGGTTTCTGACAGGAGACTTTGTAGCACACCAGGGATGTGCAACAGTTTACAGCCACTGGCATCATCTCCTGACAAGCCTCGCATTTTAAAATGAAGACCCAATCAGTTCATATGAAGCCACAGTCTACAGGTCATAAAGAGGTCTGATGCATTTCATTTCTCCCAAACATCAGCGCTGCTGTTTGGGCTTTTACTCCAACAAAACATAACACGCATATATTCACATAAATGACGAGACACTCTATTTAAGCTTGAAAGATACTTTTAAAATTTGTTGTTGGTTACTGTGTTTTTGTTTAAAGGAATAGGACATTTTGGGAAATATGCTTATTTGCTTTCTTGGTTCTTAACATGAAGCATCTGCAAGAAGTATTGAGCTTTATTAACAATAGCTTAACAGTGATTAAAAAAAAAGGCAAAGTAGAAGCAATTAGAAGTAATTAGTGAATAAAAGAAACAACAGTATTTGTATTTTCAGCAGAGTTGTGAGTATGACATGACTGTTGTTGTAGATCTACAGACAGAATTAGTGGTGTGAGCCCTATGAGCCATTATGTTACCTGTACCCCTGGTCAGACATATATTTATTTATTTATTTATTTATATATCTATTTATTTATTTATTTATATATCTATATATTTGTGTATTTATTTATTTATTTGTCACAGTTATTAATAAATAACTGATTTCAGTTGCCTCTACTTTGCTGTTTTGTTTTGTTTTTTTCCAATGGTAAACTACTCCAAAACACTTCCTGCATGGATGTCAACATTAAAGCTAGGGTTGGTAATGTTGAGAAACTAGCAAGAATAAGCTAAATTTTAAAAAAATTATCCAACTGAAAATCCCAGTCCAGTGTTGCCAACTCTTTTCCAATGAAAGTAGCAAACAGCACTATCTCCAAAAGTCCCTAAATCTGGAGAGGAACACTGACAGTCCGTCCCTTCAGGCCTCCCTCCAAAGCCACTCCCTCAAAATTATCATTATGATCGTAAACACGTGAACATGGCTATTATTAGTAGCCTACTCACAGCAATGTGCAATGAGTGCTTGGGCACAGTGCACGCAGGTAGACAGGTAAAGGCAGACAGGCAGGTATGCCATCAAATCATTTAATTCAGCCCAAGCTTATTACAGTCCTTCTTATTTTTTGTCAGAGCATTTGATTTATTGATTGCTGTCGGGGTGTAATGAGAATTTCAACAAATATAACAAAAAAACAACTCTATAGCTTTAAAAGGACATATAGGCTACTGTAATTCCACCCTTTCCTGGTCAGCATTTAATGGGTAACATAAGCAAAAAGAGTTCTATTGACAGTAGCTTAACAGTGAACAAAAAAACGGCAAAGTAGAAGCAGTGGGAAGTCATTTCTGAATGAGATGACATGACTTGAAATGTACATTTTTGAGGAGTCATTATAGTATCATAATTCCACTATTTGCGACATTACACTTAACACTACAATCTCACTATTTTGAACCTCTATTTGAAGCTCTTCATAAATTTCCGCCCTTTACAAAAATATCCAAGGTGAAGTATGTTCATACCGAGGACTGCCTATTTTATTACTGCACTCTTACTTTGGTGCTCAGAGTTCTTTCCTAAAGTGTTTTTCTGTGGAGAGCAGGCTGCCCTTTCTCCCTCTTAATCCACCCTATCTGTGTGTCACCCTATTTAAAGGCCGCTCTGACTGAGGGATTAAAAAGATTACTCACTTTATACAAAGGTAACATTTGATGAAATTCTGCTCCCTAACATGGATCTCTACTTCAGGAACCAAAACATCACAAGTAGCACTTAAGGAAAACTAAAAGCAATAATAAACTGCTGTTGTCTGGAGTGTATCTTTGAAGGGGTGGTATGCGTCAGGCTGAGATGTGCACCGTCATGTATTAAGTGAAATGTTAAAGGGAGGCTTACTTTTACATGTCTTACATTTCAACACATGCAAGACTTCTTAAAGTTCAGTTGCAATTATAATGCAAGTTTATTTCTGCTACAAAATAAAGATATACAGACTTTTATATTAGATATTTGTTTTTATTTTCATGACGGTGCCTCTTCTTGCGAACACCATTGCTTTGATATCAATGTAGGCAGAAAAATCCTTTGCATATATTTCATTTAAAACTATTTGAAACTGTATAGCTGACAAAACAATCTCATCACAACATCCATCTAGTAGCTGTTCTGGACCTTTCAAACGGATCAGACGATCTTCCTCAGATGGATGTTCTAGCCGATTAGACTGTTGTCAGGCTATTAAATAGGCGTTATCAGTCGCTATAAGCCCCATAGACGTGGGTCAATAGGGGCCTACTACACCCACTAGTAGGTTTTATCATCTATTCACATGGTAGATTGCCGAAAGAAGGTATAAAAGGACACAACAGCGACCTCTAGAGACTGTAGTAATTATGACTACAGGAGCAGAAGTGGAAGTCAGGCGCAAAAGGTCCGTTTCAGAAAACGGTCATGTGAAGGGTCATATGCATTTTGGAAGTCACCGACATTAGCACATTGAACTGCAAAAAAAATAAAAAATCAGTACCATAACAATATCCACAACATATTTAAAGGTTATTGTGATTATTGACTGCACAGTGGGAGGATTTTTATGACTTTAAATTATATGTAGGAGATAGAGAAAGAAACCAGTGGCACAAAAAAATTGACAAAAATATCTGTAACAGGAGGTGATGATGGTGTGTTTTCAGAACACACATGCCATCACTCACTGACTCACTCTCAGGAAAAGCATTGATGTGTACAGGAATGTAGGGCAGCACTACATACACTACTGGATCCATGACTACTGTATGTGTAACTGCTAATTAGGGCAGCGGATTCAGAGGCTGCATGTTGTATTAGACATTAAGATTCACAACTGATTACTTGAAAAAAAGCACCATTTGCAGCTAAATCCCATCACAAACGGATATTTGCTAACTTTTTCAATAACGGCAATCAGCAACTATTAACACTGAGAATGAAAGAGGATTTCAAAGGTCTTTTTTTCACTCATCGTGCTTATAAAGTGATGTGGATGAATTTCCATTTGTAAGCGCTAAAGATCCAAGGCCAAGTGCTCCCATTTGATAGCATAATGTTGTGGTGCTTTCATTCGCAGTGTCTGCTTGCATCTGCGGCGAGAATGACACAGCGTGAGATGGAAATGTTTTCAGATGTTTACAAATTGAGATGTCTGGGAGGAAAAAGTCTGACAGCCCAATCAGGAGGGATGTCTGGATGCAAAAGGAGGGGAAAAAATAGAGAAGTTTGGCAACGAAGGACAGTCCTCAGAGGAACCATCATAATCTCTTTTTCTGCCTTCCCAACCTCTGAAAGAGATTCTATAAATATATGATGGGAGCGAGAGAGAGCGAGGAGGGAGGAAGGAAGGGAGGGAGGGAGGGAGGGGTAAAAAAATCGAACATCACTCGGAAAAGTCAGAAGTTGAAAATGTTTTTTAGCCTTAAAGGAGTGGAGAGTGTAATGCTAGTGTAAATGTGTGTTCGCTGCAACAGCGGCAATCTGCATCTTATCTTTCTGATTATGAATTGGAACGAGTAGCACCTGGAGATTCTGGCTGCCGCTGCTGCCGCCGCTGCTGCTGCTGCTGCTGGGAGCCTCATCCCACGCAGGAATCTCAAACCTTTCATTTCCCCCTCGCAGGTTCAGCCCCAGTCATTTTTGGGAATCAATTAGAGCTGGTGCCGGCACTGTCCCATGTGTTAAGGGGATTAGTCGGTCACTCGCTCAGCTGCGTTCAGCTCCGCCTGTTCTCGCAGCTTTACATGCTGAAACGGGCTTACTTTACACACCGGCAATATGAGACAGATACAACAGATGGTAAGTAGAGATGGCTAAATTCATGCCCACTCATCTTCTCCCCGCCATCAACTTGAAATTCACAGAAACGATGTCTTTCTGTAACGGAGACGAGCTTGGCAAGCCGAAGCGTGGAAACAAGGCTGTACCTGTTTTCAACAACGGTACATGTTTTTTATTACTATAAATTCTCGGTGAAAAAAAAAAAAGGATTAGGGGATTACAGAGCGCTGACACTTGTCTCCAAGACAGAAGGGGTCAGAAGTTCAGTGCTACCCGGGAGTGTATCGGGGCGGTGGAGCTCTTTCCAAAAGCGAGGCTGTGATGCGGTGCCAGAGCAACTGGGTTGCCCAACAGCCTGCCAGAGAGAAGAGCGTGGTGCATGGCAGGAGATAAAGACACCCTGCTGCTGGTCGATAATAGGAGAGGATTGTGGAGGCAGACTTACTGTCCGGACCTCCGCACACACACACACACACACACACACACACATGCACACCGGTCAACTAAAACACACACTGTCCACATGGTCAGGAGAGCAGTCGGTCCGTTTGATTCTCCTTGACAAGAGAGCCAACAGGAAGTTTCACAGTGAAAGCCTGTGTGTGTTATCGGGGCCAGACCCAGACATGTTGGTGCCCTTGGCAGGTTGAGATTTAGTCTCCTGAGCCCCCCCCCCCCACACACACACACACACACACACACACACACACACACACACCTACCTTTATGATTTTAAATAGACTGAGTTTTTTATTTTTAGCTTTAAAGGGTAACTTTGATATTTTTCAACCTCAATATTCCCATGTGTTTGTGTCCAAGTGACTAATGGGGACAACAATTTTTGAAACCGGTCCACTATTGAGGGAGAACGCCCCTCATGTTCACTTGATCCAGTCTGTCTGTTATTGTGTCCCAGCCCAGTCGCACAGCAGTTTGTGACATAGTCGTGTACATATAGACACGAATTTCACCTTTTTTTCTCCACCTAATTGTGAACCAAGAAGTATAAAGAGCAATGAACACCGCATAGGGAGGAGGTCAGAGTAAATGGGTGGGTCCAAAAAGGACTTTCTCAGGAGGCTGCTGTTATTTGTGTCTCGTGTGAAACCACAAGTCAAAGTTGATTTATTTGTCACGTAACTTGCTTACTTAAGTTACGACACATTCCGGTGTTATTTTAACCCAAACCACCATCTATTCCTAAACCTAACTAAGTAGTTTTCTTTTGAAAAGACTGGAGTGGAAATTGACATGTGTTGCTGGAAATTCGTAGGAAAAAGCACAAACAATACGTTGTTAAAAGTCGTGCTGAGCGTCACACACATGTATGTCTATGTACACAAATCAAATAGATTACATTTTTGGGATTATTTCTCGAACTGCTGTGAGTTGTGTGTCCAAGTCTCGTTGTGAAATCTGAATATCCGTATACTCTGGCTCAAATAAATATGGGGTCGTATCCCATCATATTCAAAGACCTCAGCCACGTTGTTGAAATCATCTAAATATTCAGTCATGACATTGAAAATCTTTTAGACAACACTAAGCTACGCTTTCTGTACTCCAACACAACAAACTCTGCCCGGCTCGCGTTTCCACCATGGATGTATTCCACTATTCCAACGTTGTCTACCGGCAACACGTCACCTTGCCAGATTTTCCCGAATGAGACTTCTCCATAATGCTGTCATACCAGCTTGTCATGAAGGAGGCTAAATAACGCTCCAAAGTTACGTAAAATTTTGGCGAGGAAAAACTGTCCTTGCCATTTTCAAAGGGGTCCCTTGACCTCTGACCTCCAGATATGTGAATGAAAATGGGTTCTATGGGTACCCATGAGTCTCCCCTTTACAGACATGCCCACTTTATGATAATCACATGCAGTTTTGGGTCAAGTCATAGTCAAGTCAGCACACTGACACACTGACAGCTGTTGTTGCCTGTTGGGCTGCAGTTTGCCATGTTATGATTTGAGCATATTGTTTTATGCTAAATGCAATACCTGTGAGGGTTTCTGGTCAATAATTGTCATTGTTTTGTGTTGTTAATTGATTTTCAATAATAAATACATTCATACATTTGCATAAGGCAAGCTTTTTTTTGCCCACTCCCACATTGATAACAGTATTAAATACTAATGTGTGACTGATTTGTGTCACAATGAACTATGGACAGTTCTGTGATTAAACGCAATTAAATATTCTAATCGACAGACAGCCCTAAAATAGATTCATGTATTGTATATGTGTGGTTCACCTTTGTAAATATTCATTGAAACAAAATTGCAAAGAAAAGACCAGTAACTCAGCTTTGTGTGTGTAGCTTAAGGGGCTAGTGTTTTTACTCAAAAGATACATTTTTAGTAGCATAATATAATCAATATTTATATTACTTTTAATATTTAAATTAGTAACCAAGAAGTGAACACTTGTAATGAGTCAAATCTGGAGCTGTTGGGACCTGAGCAGCCAGTTCAGTTCACTTACGCCTCAGGCTTCCTGTCATTACTGGAGCTGATAGAAAGACATATTTGAAAAGTGACACAGCAGCAGCAGCAGGTATTGTGGAGGGTCGGTGCTGCTGTGGATGACTCCGCTCACAGTTTGAATCACTTCCACTCTGTGATGCTGTTCCCGCTGAAGGAAATTGCTCCGCCGGTGGGTATGAGGCAACGTTTATAGAGGTACCAAAAATATGTTTTCAAAACCGTGTCCATGTGCAATACGCTGCTCTTTCTTGTGTATTTTGGCACTTGGATGTCTATTCATCATGTATGTTTTTGTATGTCTTTTTTACTGATCCCAACTGAAAGATTTAATTTCTTCTGAGACCCACTTTCCTGATATTCATTACTCAAATTACACTTCTGATTGCATAATCATAAAATGAAATAATTTGTAGCTAATTAGCTTTCTTACCAAAAAAGAAATTAAAATAACATTCCATAATGAGTGTTTTTGGATATCTAATCTTGGATTAGTGCCCCGAGGAGGCAAATAAAGTTCAGCTGAGAAGAATAAAGTGAGAATAATCTGATAGAGCAGCTCCCACTACAAAGACCGTCAGTTTTGTACCAGATGAATATACGTTCCAGCCTGTTGGAGTTTACATCGGGGGATTTATCCTAATTTTCAACCAAAAATGGATGATTGCTTTTCAATGAGTCAGAGGAGGACTGCGATGTGTAACAACTCAGCATTTCTATCTCGACGATATATTGAATTTTAATGATGGTTTTCAAAGGGTATGACTTCTCAGCAAGTTTAGCGTTGCCTGCTGAAGGGCGAGCTCCTTTGAGCTGCGGACACCATTAGCATGATACGGATAGATTTTTCCATCTCAGCTGATATTGACTGTTTTCCATTTCCAATAGCTATCAGGGACACAGCAGCTGAGGGGATGTCTCTCTATGACCCCCTGGACAGAGAATAGGATAGAGAACACGCAATGCCAGCTGAATCTATGTCACACACACACACACACACACACACACACACACACACACATGCAAACACCTACTGTATGACCTGCAGCAATATGTGTTCTTTGTGTTGTACTAATGACTGTACTGTAGTTAAATAGGTACTTTACGTGAGTATTTCCATTTTTTGTTTTTTAAATATCTACTTCTACTCAACTACATTTCAATGGGAAATATTGCACTTTTTTACTCCACTACATTTATTTGATCATTTACTTTATATATATTTGGCAGATTTTACATCAAAACATAGAAAATATGCAACTTGATCTCATCCCTACTCGTCATGTTTTGCTTGGCAGACCCTTTTGCGTAGTATCTCAATGCAGAAGGTTTGCGCATAGTTAATGTCGCAACATGCGGTTAACATTGTGAAACGGTCATTGGTTATGTTTAGCCAACAAAACTAATTGGTTAGAGTTAGAAAAAACATTATGGTTATGGGTTAAAATAAGTCTGTCTGTTACGTAACTTAAGCTAATTAATCGTTAATCAATCTATTAAAATATCTAATTGCAATTAAAGCTGAAGTAGGCGAGATGGGAGAAAATATGATTAAAAAAGTTATTTCTATAAAACGGTCACTATATCGTGGCAGTAGTACATGAAACAGGTAACCTGAAAAAGAAGTCATGTGCCTCTGTTACCTCCGGTGCTCTTAACGGCATCTGCAAGATTTCACAGACCGGAGGAAAACAAGCAGTCAGAGCTGATCTGAGGTCTGCTGTCCAGCTGCCGTCTATGAGAGCCGGCTGTCAATCACTCGCGAACTCTGACCAAACGGTCAAACTAGGCAGCGCTGATCAAATATGAATCAATATTCTATTTCTGTAATGCCTTTTTCTCTCCTCAAATGTTGTCAGAAACATCTTGTAGTGTACTGTTTAGCTGTAAAATGAGAAAGTTTGTGACCTGGTAGCCATGTTGAGATCAGGTTGAGATGGCTTGAAGGAACACCAAGTTCCGGTCCCATGACAGCCAATAGGAACGCTCTCTCTCTCTGAAATGACCTGTGATTGGTCAAAGTCTTCTGTCACTGGCTAGATTTTCTCAAGCCTGAAAACAGAGCCATGAGGAGGAGCAGAAGTCTAGCTTTCTCTCAGAACACTTGAATTACAATATGCTGAAAGGTTGTTATGGAATTTTTGTCCAATGATGCCAAAAATATACTGCCTACTGCCACTGCCAAAGGGAGATTTGTCAAGTATTTAACACTCTTAAATCATTAACAACACAAAACAACACAATTTTTTGAGGAGTGTCTTTGGCGGGAGGCCTGAAGGGTTGGACTTTGCCAACTTTGGTGACTTTCTCTCTACATTTAGGGACTTTTGGGACTTGTGCTGCTAGCTACTTCCACTGCAGAAGAGTTGGAGACACTGGGTTCTTAGATTGGATCATTTTTTATTTTTAATGTTACCTACCCTAGCTTTAAGTAAAATTTGGAATGCAGAACTTTTACTTGTGAGTAGCCTCGTTGTACATGGTGGTATAGCTACTGTGACTGAAGTAAAGGATCTGAATACTTACTGAATAGCCTATATAACTGAAATCTACACCTGCCTCCTTGTGAATCATTTGATGGAGTATTATTATAAAAGAAACAAATCAATAAATGAGGATTCTTCTAAAAAATGTATTGTCACAAGCAAACAAAATAGTCACCAGTGTATTCTGCCACAATCTAATGAAATAACACAATTACACTGTCCCTCATTTTGCAAGAAAAGTAATGGAAATCTAATACTAAATATAGCAAAGAGCTAACAGCTGTTAGTCAATTAATATTTGTATGATCTCAATACAGTGATCACATCATGTTGAAGGGGTATAGTGATGGGAAAGATTCACAAGGATATGACTCAAAATGGGAATTGCCAGTGTTAATGACACTGAATAGTTCCCCGGCACTGAGCTGTGGCGGTGTGATGGGCAGATTGAGGCGCGTGGGTGTAAAAAATCAGAGTGTCTGATCAAAATAGCATTCCATTGTTTTCTGTCACTTTGTCGAGATCAAACTCTCGAGGAGCGACAGGTGCATATCAGCTTGGCATAATTGGATTCCACAGATTACTTATTGATGAATTTTAGACTTTATTTCATAACTAGCAGTATAAAGGAAAAATACTGTGACGAGAGAAATGGGGGATGACATGCGACAGATTTTCCAGGCGGGTTTGATCCCAGCAGGGCATAGTTAGCAGGCACTCAGACCGAAAGTGACAATGCATTAAAAAAATGCAAAAAGCTATGTTGGTGGTGGCGTGTTGCTGCAGGTACCAGTGAGACAATGAAATATAATTCAGGAAATCCACTTTGAGTACAAAATAGATCATTCTAGAACAGGGGTCAGCAACCTTTACTGTCAAAAGAGCCATTTTAGGCAAAAAAAAAAAGAAAAAATCT
>CAKAOH010009919.1:0-15512 GCA_916701665.1 Sebastiscus tertius
TGGTCCTTACCTCACTCTCCACCACCAACACATCGAAGCCGGTGCGGAAGTAGATGTCACAGTATTTGGCCACAGCTTGAGGACGAGAGCCCAACCAGGGCAGCATCAGCATGAGAGGTTTATTATTGTTATGCTCTCCAGGCTCTCTGTTGTTATTATAAGGACATCCTGACACTTCATTCATGTAGAAAGTGACATTTTTACTGAGGCGGTGTGTAGTGATGCCTCTGCTCAGGACCGCCCTGCTCAACATAGCAGCTGCTGTCATGTCTGGAGAAAACAAGAGGAAACAAGAGAAAACAAAGGGATATGAATAAAATAAACAATAATAATGGATATAAAAATGACATTGAGAAAGCTACTAACATTACACACCGTTTTTCTCATAAAAACATGTTAGAATAACCATCATAAACATTGTTTTACTGAGAATAGCCCCCTATGCTAACTCGCGTTAGCGCCTCACTTTATTGTGTCTGCTGGCTGAGTTAGTTAGTTAACTATAACTTTCTTACCTGCTCTTATAGTTTAGTACAAGATGTTCCGATGCTCAGCATTGCCAGTGGTGTAGCCCCAAGGTTAGTTAGCTAAGCACACTCTCTGGCTGCATCCCAAAGCTCTCTGTCAATAAGGTCAGTGTTTTCCCAGCAGCTCCCTCCTCTTCCTCCTTCACAGGATAAGCGTGTTCCGGCTGGCTGCTGCCCACCATCGGACATGAAGTGCTCGTCAGACCGGTCTAACCAGCAGGATGTGTACTGCCTATCTATCTCCATTCACTCATACAGAGTTCATCAAGCACATGTTGTTCCTTTATATCTATCCAAAAGGAAATTCTCATCACATTTAATATATGATGTCTAATTAACTTTTGATATGTTTAGATACATTTTCTTTTTTTCTTCTGTACTGTTTTTTTGTATGTATTTCATTGTTTTTATTGGATTGTTTTCCACTGTACGGTTAGGTTTTTCTACACATTTTGTGTATTTCAGAATCAGAATCAATCAGAATCAAAATCAGAATCAATCAGAATCAGAATCAAAATCAATCAGAATCAGAATCAGAATCGTGTTTATTGCCAGGTGTAAGAGGTATATACTAGGAATTTGCTTTGGTTTTGTTGGTGCAAGTAAACAGTATAATAACAAAAGAATAGATAAAAACGTTAGAATAAAATAAGAATAAAAGTTTCTTGTTGTTGTTTAACTTTTGTTGTATTTTTAAAATTATGTTAGTTTAGATCTTTCTTTACGTTTTTGTTCTTGTTTTGTTTTTTCTCCTGGGGTTGAGGGGGGAGCCTGTGGCTTCTTGAACTCTCCTGACACATTTTGTGTGTTTTTTTTTTTTTATTGACTGGATTTTGTGCAGTTTTATATATGTGCAAATAAATAAATTAAAAAATCAAATAAAAAATACTACTAGCTAAAGACTAAACTAAGAGTGGCCACAATAACAAGTTGTCTTGTCTTCCCGAACGGTAAAAAGTTATGGTGACAACCAGGGTCTGAAATTAACCTTTTTCCTCATGTGCCACTGTGGCAGGTCACTGAACATTTCTACCGGCCACTCAATTTATTTGTCTGCCACTCCTGAAATCTATGTAGAACACTTTAGACTTGTAAACACTGAGTCAGTGGTACCAGACACTAGAAATCTGGAATATATTATGTAACCTTAATCTAATCCCTGACTATTTTTAACTCAGGAATAGCCTTTTAAAAATAATATTTCTTAATATAAGGAAGTCCTGTCTGCCGTGGTGGTAGATAGGGTGACGCGATATAGGTATTGACAATAACTATGATAATATTGTATAAATAATTCAATGCCTCTTAAATCATTTTATATATATAGTTATGGTTACAAACTCTCTCTCTACCTCCCTACACTTGGGTGTACTGTTATTCATTTGCCAAAAAATAGACAAAACGCACAATAAACAAAGTTAAAGAAGAATTTGACTGGTAGCTTTTTTTTTTTTTTAATTTTCTGTAGATATCTGAATAATACCATTATCATGAATTATATTGGCCACAATAATTGTGTTGTGAAAATCTGATATTGTGACATCCAAGTGGCAGGTGACCTGAAATTCTTACCTGCTACAGCCAACATTTACCCTGTATTTACCCTGTATTTCATTCCCTGGTGACAACATTCAGGGAGTCATATAGTGTGTCTGAGTTTATGGTGAGTTTATAGACCTGTTCTCATGGCGGACATTGTGACATGTCTGTGAGTATAGGTAAAGCACAGGTGAAAGTGACAACATTAATGATGGCTCATGAGTGAGTGGCTGAGTAGTAAGTGGAACGCAGCCATCATTAATGTTATTAAATACACCTGTGCTTTTACAATAACAAGTCTAAATGTCAGTTGTGAAAAAGGTCTATCATATGTCCATTTTTTTTTTTTTAATACTTTATTTTTCCCTTTTTTCGAGGTTGTTTTCATATATGCAATTCACAGTTCGTAATCACAATAGTTTATGAAAACCTGAAAATGAGCATAATAGGTTCTCTTTAAAGACCAGACTGTCTTACAACCTCTACAACAACAACAACAAAGAATCACTGTAATGAACCTTTGCCCCACTGTAAGTATATGTCTTATTCGTTGCTGTAAATGTGTGCATGGGTTCGTTTCAGGTCAGAGGACGGGTCACACTGGGTGGATATAGGTGATCTCTAAACAGTGTGAACAGTTATGACAGAAAGGTCAGATCTGAGCAAAAAGGGGAAAAAAAACATCTGTACTGAGAATTAAGGTCTGTAATGTCAATGTTTTAGTTCAAGAGGTATTCCATATATTATGCTGTTGTTCCATATACCATGCTCTTACTCCATATACCACGACCTTGTTTGACTCATACATGTCTGAGGTGAACATTTATCTCTTTATCTTATGTACACACCAGTGGACTTTTAATGGTATGGCTTGGTTTATTCACTCTATCGTATAAGGCAAAAGTCAAACCTCTGTATGCATGGATGATACACGTCTCTTTTGTACTGTATTCTATATTATTAAAATAACATGCAAATTAGGGCTGGGCGTTGTGACAATATACATTATATTGTCAAAACATATTGTTTCTATCGCAATATAGACTATAGGCCTTTAATTATTTGTTTTTTCTCTAAAATTTCACTTAAAACTGTTCATTTTGCAATCAATGTTCTTAAAATGAGAAAATACTTTGTATTTTTCATTTGTCAAGTATTTATTTCACACAGGAGTATACAAAGATATTACTTATTGATAATGATGATGATGTTTTCATATATGCAATTTACAGTTCCTAATTACAATAGTTTATAAACCAATTTTTTAAGTAGTTGAGCTTATAGACGAATTCATTAAGTACACTAGAGAAAACAACTTCAACATTCAAAATTGAAATAAAATTAAGAAAAGAAATAAAATAATAATAATAATAATAGTAATAATAATAATAACAATACTACTACTACTAATAATAATAATAATAATAATAAAAAGAAAGAATAGAATAAAAAATAAATACCCCCTCCCACCCAAAAAAAAACAATAATAGGTAGGTCCACTTTTTAATACTTGTTTTCACGTCCTGAAATGTCCTCTCAAGACTTTAGTAGTCCTAAAATGTCCATAGATATTGATATACATCTAATATTTATATAACTGAATTTACATGTTTAAATATGCAAATGAGGCATTTTAGCCCAAAATCTCAAAATTGACCAGCGCATGACAAAAGGATGTTTTTGGCCTCGGGTGTCTCGACTTGAAAAGAACAAATGTGCAAAGAAAATGTGTATATTTGGAATAATATTTACAAAGGAAGTGTAACTCTGTCATTAAATCATCAAATCAGCTAAACCTAAAACCTCAGTCCAACAAAGGAGAAGGCAATAAAAGCTAAAAGGTCAAGTCATGTAGAGGGCTTTCTATGCTCACATGGACATGCTTAGTGGGACTCAATATAACTTTATCTTATCCAAGCAGCACCATGGCTTGTTTTCATCCTCTTCTTTGCTTGTGCAGCTTTGTTTCTGTGTCTTGTCCTGACTGTCCTCATTCCCAGCTGGACCCCCAATCCCTGCTGACTTTGTCTTGTTGGAGGATGACTTGTCTAAACAGAAACCAGTTGCCCAATGAGTTAGGATAGCAAGTGTGAGGCGGCAATAATTTGGCCATGTCCCTCACTGAGCTCATGTGTTTGGCCTGTCATTGTTCCTTTCCAGTCCCTTTAGTCACGGCTGAGTTGGTGCTTTCCTGTGTCCTCATCAGACAGCCGGTTAATCGCAGCCCTCCATCGGGAAGCTCCTATCTTCACTGACTGTCTAAATTTCAATCTGTGTTTATGTGAATCCCACTGTTCTAAGCAGAGGCATGAAACTTAGGAGCCAGTTGGTAAACTGCTCTCTTCATTACTGGCTGTGGGATTTACTGTCACAGCCAACATCATTCTTGGCATGCAGAATCAGCGTTTATGTCTTTGTGTTTCGTGGCTAAATATATGTTTGGCAGATTTGTTTGGGGATGTAGTTTGATCCGTATTTATCTATTTTTTGCAGCGGATGGAAGAAGAATCAATGTGCATTTGGCAGGAGGCCCATAGCAACAATAATCCTGGCTTGAAAAAATCATGTGTCCTGCTAATTCAGCAGTGGTCAGTGAGTGGAGAGTTTAAAACAGAACTTTTCAGATCCGTACCTCAGCCACACAGAGCTTTAAACTCTCTGACTCTAAATGCATCCAAAGGTATGTGGATCAGTGTCTATTTTAGAACCATCCTGGGGAATTGAATTAGGCCACGAGGCTGCTGGTTTTCCCCCCATCGGGTTAAAACAGCACACATGAACAGGAAAATAAAGAAAGCAAGCATAACGTGGCACCATCAGAGACAGACATCACTCACGTCAAACGGTCTTGCCACAATAATGGCATGGCAACAAGGTCACAAGTGGTGATTACAGACTTAAGGTTTGTTGGTGGACTGACTGTATGCACAGTACGTAATGCACATACATATGTAACCACTATCATGCATTATACATGTGTGCTGTTCAAAGAGAATTCCCTGTTTCATTTACTAGCAACACAAACTGAGTGATACTTAAAAAGGAAGGGCACAACATCAGTTGTAAATTAAACTCAATGACATGTATTGATCTGTAGCACTGGTTCCTGATGGGCGACCGGCGTGTTCTGACCCCTGTGACATATTTATGTCTTTTCCTTTTTTCCTTCTCTTCTTCTCATGCTAACCATCCCATACAGTACTCCACACACACACACACCATGAGATGTGTGTGTGTGTGTGAGTGTATGTGATGAACAGAAGCAGCAGTAAGAGAGATGATACTGAGCGTGTTGTGGATGATGATGATGCCTCAGATAGAACGGGAGATTGTGCAAACTGACTGACTGTCAGATCGGTGCAGCGGCAGAGAGTGGGACAGCGGGGGTGGTCTCGGGGAGGTGGGGTCTGTCCCATGTGTCGACCGTCTGATGGAGAGAAGAGGGGCACAGCACACTGAGTATGAGAGGACACAGAGTGCTACGCGGAGAGAGAGAGAGAGAGACTGCAGGCATGATGCAGCGACACGGAGGGGCATGTATGTTTAAAGAGGCTGCAGCAGAGTGAGGTAAGAAAGCTGAATGAGACCAGCTGCAAGAAAGCAGTTGAATGAATCTTTTACACTCTATTGCGTGTGTCACAGGACTTCATAGGAGAATAGGAGCGCTTTTCATATGCAGTATTTGCATTTTAGTACTCACCACACAAATTCAACCTATGTATTGCAGATATCGTTGCGCTGATTGTGTCTTGAATGTGATTTGTTTTTCCCCCAGGTGTGTTAAGCATGAGCTCCCCAGAGACCTGAGGTTCAACATCTGTAAAGCATGTGATTGGACAATACCCCTCAACACCTACAGCATGTGACGTTGCGGTGGAGTTTGCAGACCCTCGCCATGCTCTCTCTGTGGATTCTTTATCTTCTTCTCCCCCTCTCCTCGCCTCTCTCACTGCGTGTCAAAGCCCTCGCTGGAGAAAATGTCAAGGAGACAGACACTGACACAGCATCGCAGCGTCTCACACAGCCCCAACAGAGACCTCGTGGATCTGGTTTAGCACCGGGGAATCCCACGTTTGGGACTGAGAATGGTGACTTACCTGTGAGTTGGCCTCTATCGTCATCTGAGGAGTTAGATAGACAAGGTGTGATTGGTGAATATGTTGATGTACAGGAGAGCACAGAGACATCTCTTTTGTATCCTGGCAAGAAGGGTCTTATCATATCTGGACCTACAGATACAGAGGATGCCAGGCAAACAATGAAGTCTTCATCAGGAGGAGTAGCACCTCAACCTAGCCAGGAACAAACATTAAAGTATCAGCCAGCTGAGACAGGTATTGGATCTATATTGCATCCTACGGAGAGTGGAGAGAATCAGAAGAATGAGACGACTGATAGCCAGTTGCCTTTTCTTCTGTCTGGCCCGCTTCCATCAGACCAGGACCCCACTTCACCGCTGTCTGCTGGACCTGGGCCTGGCTCTGATGGTCCTACTCCACCAGTAGCCAGTTGGGGATGGACCAGGAACCTTTCTGCTATCACGCAGGGAGAGACACAGCAGGGGACTGTCCCAGTGAAAGAGGCTGGAGATGGATTGATTGATATTAGGGGTCGTATTTTACACAGAGGAGCTGTCAGCATGGAGGCACATAAAGGTAAGAGTCCTGCTCTTGAATGAAATGTAATGTATTTGGATCATCCATCATTGAATAAACCCGACACCGACAATCACTTCTGGCCAATCGTCAATGGAAGGGTTTAATGTTGCCCTCATTAAACACCTAACATTAAACTCTATGAGACTCTATTTGTGACTGCAGTGTTTCTGATATGTATTCTGCTGGCAGACACAATTGTTTTACATTCACAGACGGGTTTGCATCACTTCACTCCCCCCAAGCTTTCACTCATCCCAACCCTCTCTCCCCTGTCCTCCTCTCTCAATCCTTTTATCACAGACTCTCACACTAACTCCTCCACTAAACATTTCATTCCCATTGCAGTCAGCGTCCATTACCCATATCCAAAGCTTACTGGATAATGTGGTGCACACCTGCACATATATACAGTATTTACTGCACACACACACAAACACATGATGGCACTCACTTGTCAAAGTAAATGATGTGTTGTGTCCACAAGCACAGGGGGAGGAGAGCTCTGACAGAACTGTGTGAGAAATTTCTCTTCCTCAGGCCGCCTATGCATTTAATACCAGACACAATTTTCAGCCTTTGTTGAGTAAACTTGTCAAATGTCACAGTGGGAATCCTTTGTTTCAAAAGGCATCTCACTGTTTGTTTGCGGCTTCTGCATCGACACAAACACTTCACCAGAAATAGGACACATTCCAGTTATAAGCAGTAGCTTCCCTGATTATGGTGGCTCCATACTCTGAACATTATTTCACCAAGAGAATGAGATGCTTACATTATTTATTGGTTACACAATCACAGTCAGATATGACAGTTAAATGCCTCTGCATGGTCTCATAGAAAGGATGCAACATTAACGATAGCGTAACACCTCTTGACCGTGCTTAATAATAGCGACACAGAATGAGAGCATGCAGCAATGAGGTCAATACTGGCTAATCAACACACATCTCTCTTTCTTCCACACACACACACACACACACACACACACACACACACACTACTTCCTCATGCTCCCACTCTCTCTCTGTGACCCAGTTAGAGACTCCCAGTTACGAGCCTGCTCTGTTTTATTATGGATTAACTTCACACAGATTCTCCCCTGCTCTCTTTTTGGATAATAAAGAGAGTGGATGTAATTTACTTTAGCCTGTATTTGGTTAGATTATTATGATGGTTTCATCTTTAAATTAATGTCACTATTATTAAAATACTAACCTGTTCATGATGACAAGACTAACATGCTGATGTTCTGCAGGAATATTTAGCATATTCAACATCTCATTTGCTAAAAATGTTCAGTTACGTCTGTATTTATTATTTCTCTAAGTTGGTAATGTTTCATTTTACTTTACAGACGACTCCAGGGATGATGACCTGAATTTCTCAAAGCCCAGTGGCACACTGTTGCTTGATAGCGACACAGACACGTCTGCCACACCCTGCAAAACATCAGACCAGTCCTGGACCCCCACCTACCCAGATGACGAGTCCCTGCGCCCCTCTCTGGCTCTCAGCCCTGCCCTTTTCGTCCCTCTGTACTCGGACTGGAACTCTGCCCTCGCCACATGGGGATTTGCGTGGGAAGCGCACGTCTATGGCCTGGGGTCTGTCTTTACTGCGTTTGGCCTGATCTCTGTGGTCTGCCTGCTAGGCCTGCCCCTGCGGTGTCCTCCGGGAATCCCCTACTTCACCCTGCTGCACTTGTTCCTCCTAGCATTTTCGGGGATCCAGGCGTTCTGTTTGCTCTACGATGCTTACAATCACCAGGACCGTCTCCCTCCTCTGGGCTCTCTGCTGCTCTCTGAGCTGCCCTTCCCATGTTTGATTGCAGCCTTCTCCCTCGCCTTCATCCTTCTGTCCCTGCGTTCGCGAATGCACCTTTCACTCCCGCTTGCGAACTCCACCTCGTTCTCAGCCTTGCCCAAACCTTGCCTGTTGCTGTGCATGTCCCTGTTGTATTCCGTCGTCTCTCTGGGGTGCGTCGGCATGCTCCAGCTCTTCCACAGCCTCCCCTCCGTCATCCTGCTATTCCCCCAGGGTGTGTTTGTGTGTCTCACCGTCTTTCTCTCATGCTCCTACCTCATCTTTTACTGCTTAATGCAGTTCAACACTAAATACGTCTACAGGCTGAATGACAATGGAGAGAGCGGAGGGTCTCCTGAAGTGATGCGACCTGCACGTTGCCCCTTCGCCAAAGTGGAGGACTGGGGAAGGGCGGCGGGAGCTGGAGTAGGAGCTTCGTTGTGTTTGTTAGGGTGCGGAGGCCTCCAGTTTTATGGGATCCTGCACGCCCTCGGTTTGGGTGGGGTTGACGGCTATGGGTTCCAGCCCTGGCCCTGGTGGGGCTACCAGGTAGGCTGCAGGCTCTGTGAGGTCGGGGTATGTCTAGGTTTGTCTCTCATTGGTTCGCACCCTCTATTCTGCCACAACAACTCCTCCATTAAGACCATAACTAATCCCAGACCAGGATCTTGGTCCCGCCTCTCCTGCAGCTCCCCTTCACGAGGGCTCACCCTGCCCTCTCAGGGAGGTGCAGACTCTCCTGTCCTCTCCTCTCACGACTCTTGGTCCCAGGGCAAGCAGGAAAAGCTGGTGGTCTGTGATGTCATCTCTAAGGGACAATCAGAGGCTCTTCCTCTTTTCTCAATAGTGGATCCACCTGGAAACGGGCTAGACTGCGTCCCCAAGTCCAGCCAAAGCCGGAGCACTGTGCTACCTCTCCCTACACCCCCAAGCCCACCGCACCAGCCTAAAAACGCAGTTGAGTCTCAGCGATCATCACTGGATAGCCTCGGGCTGGACTCAACCGTGGATCTGCGGCCCCCGTCTCCCATAGACTTGTCCCGCAGCATTGACCAGGCTCTGTTCAGTGAGTCGCTGTTCTCTCACAGTATCTTTGGCTTGCCGAGACTCGTCCAAACTTCCTCCAGCCACTCGTTGAGCTCTCCTAGCCAAGGTGCGTCAAAGCAAGGGCCCAGCTCTGTGGAAAACGCCCTATACCGAACCTCTTCCTGTGGTGACGTGGATCAAGAGTCCAGTTCAAGACCTTCCCAGCCACTCGGCTCTTTGACACCTCACAGCAAGCCACCGACGTCACCAGAGAAATGGGACTGGAAAGAAAGCGTCTCTGGTTCAACCCAAGGCTTGTGCGGAAATCCCAAAGAGACGGGAAAGCTGCGCTCACATTCGTGGGCCAACAGAGGTCAAAACTTTGCTCAGAGCAGCCTCCCGCGAGCAATCCCCCACCTGTCTTACCACAGGCGTTACCGAACCCTGAGCTTAGCCTCCCAGGACAGTCACGGATCTGGCCGGCTGGCGGGGACTAAACAGCTGAGTGAGAGCAAACAGCTGGAATGGGATCTGGAGGTACAGGCAGAGTTTGTCAGTGTTTGTAGACAAATTGACACTCTGAGTGTTTGCAGTGACACCATTGAATTGTAGAAAGTTATAAGTTATGATTGAAATCATGACGTTGTACAGAAATAGCAGACTGATCAGGTTGGATGGAGGAACTATAAAAGATATACAGATGAAAATAATTACCTGAACTAATGAAAGGGGAATGGACAATATTTATATAATATGTAGACCCAACTTATTATCTATAAATATGTTGATATTATACAGGCTGTCTTCATCACAGTTCATCTCCGTTTTAATATTTGTATAACTGAACAAGTTAGACGTGCACAGAAGGACTTAAATAATGAGATCAGCCCCTTTGAGCTCTTCCCCGTTGCGATTTTATGGACAGAATATTTCATCTACAGTGGTAAACAACAACAATACAAATTAAAATCTAATTCACCGGAGGGAGCTGTTTGTGATGGTGAAGCATGATATTTTGCCGACACACGATCAGCAACTTGCTGGCCATTAAGTTGTGTACAGAGTTACAGAGTAGCAAAATTTTACTTCATAATGGGAACAGATATTTTGCCATGTAATGCTTTCCTCAGAGGTTTATCACATGTTATTTCAATGTGGTGTAATAAACTTAGGAAGTCAAGGAAAATTCATATATACAGTATTTGTCTCCCATGTTTGTATTGCCTGCTTAGCCCACCATGTGAATGATATCTGAAAGTCTAGTAGTACGTACAGTCAAAGTTGCAATAATCTCAGCTTTTTTTTTTTTACTTCCAGTCGGTGGCAAAATGTGTCACTATCTGTGCGTTCCTATACCCATACTGCCATACTATTTAGTATGCCAGGAAAAGATTTAGTATGTCCCAATACATAGTACGTCAAATGCAGTATGCAGGATGTCCTACTACGTCACATTTTGCAGTATGCAAGCCAGCATGCTTTTCTGGCTATTCTGACCCACAATCCTCTGCTCAGCAGATATATGAGAGGGTCAAAGTTCAAGGCACAATGTTATGACAAAGTAGTATGTCCCATTTATAGACATACTGCATGCAACAGTATGTTCGTTGTAAGGCCGGCTGCAGTATGTACTAAAAGTAAAAAGAAAAAGTATGACATCTAGTGTGTTTTGCCAAGGTTAGAAATTCTGGGCACACACACAAACATTTGTGAAAGGGTGAAAGTGAAAATTGCAGTGGTTGCCATGGATATAAAACAATGTTGAAACTGTTTTGTACCTATGGTGGTTACATTTTGAATATTTTGAATATATTAAATTAGAAAAACAACACCTTTTTTCTTCATATATTTCTGGAGATATGACAGAAATGTTAAAACAAAATGCCCTTGACAAAATTATCTTTATTCATGCAACACTATTTACAGTAAATATCATCCTGAAGCCTTAGGGTGGGTGATAGAAGAAGATATTTATATTAACCCTCAAGTAAAAAACTGTCAAATAACTGTCAACCTAATTTATGTGGTTGCATGTTATTGCAAAATTAGGTTTCACTTTTTAACTGATAAATAAATAAACTGATAAATCAACTTGAAATAACTTTTTGTCTACAATTCTATAAAGAAGTAAATCTAAACTTCTCCACTGACTTCATAGCTCTATCTCATTTCATTTTTTTAATACTGAGCCTGAAAAAAGACAAACATTTACCTGTATTATGTACAGTCAATAGCCATGTAATTAATAATATGTTTTTGCAAAATGAAATTATATATAAGATCACAACATGTCAAGCCAATGTGACTCAGACTCATTTGTATTATGAATATAAAACTGAAATGAGTGTCTTCTTGCCACTCAAACATTTTGTTATCTAGTATTTTCTGGCAAATAAGATGAAATCCAGAGTGAGATTACACATCTCCTTGTTACAAATATGTGAATTAAGGCTGACGCCAAGCTTTGGTCCCTTCTTCTGCAACACCAACACATTCAAAGAGCTCACCGTCAGAGAAATTATATAGAAACAAAAACTAACGGGTGTAGTAAGAGGATAACGAGAACACAGTTGTACTTTGTGTAGATGTTTCCTCCAGGCTCAGTAAGCTTTACACACAAGTTATCAGCAGAGAGCTGATAATTAAACTATTTAACTTGTTACTTAAATTAAATAAAATGTTTAACATTTAAAACATTATGGCAAAGACTTGCTGCTTTTTTATGTGTCTTTTATTCTGTAAAAAACAATTATCCGACTGCCTGATTTCCTGCAAAAGATTAAGTATATTGTAATATATTAAATGAGCATGGAAATATAAGGTATATAGTATAATAAGGTATAACATATAGTCTACTCTCCTGTATCCTGGATGCAATTCATAGGACAACAAGGAGATGGGCCTCTCACCAGATCAGTAACGATAATAAGCTTGTCCTAAAGTAGTTAACAACATCCGTTTCCTTGTTGAAAGGGATCAGGTAATCACATTACCTCCACTGCAGGCCACAGTGGGAGAAACACAGATACCGAGTTTGTGTGCAGACGTGACTGCAAGTTCAAAGTTTGAACTATAAATTCAGGTTATTGTTTTGTCTATCTTTGAAGGGGTCAGAGATGGGACAAAAGGGGAGGACACAGAAAAGCTGTGTCGGATTTTAGAGTGTTTTCTGTCTGTAGTCTGATCACATGCGCCCGGTGTATCTGCTCATAGCTGCTGGGGCCGGGACATTTGGTCCTGCTCGAGTGCTTCCTCTTCCTCCCGCCTCAGTAAAGTCGCTTCTCGTAACTGAGAAAGAAAAAGAAGAGTGTGAGCGTCTCCTGTGCTGCGATAACGTTTCACCGCTATATATAAGAGCAATCTTGGATGGAGATGAATGAATGAATGAAAGAAGAAAATGGAGGTGTGATAATAACCACATGGAAGTACTTACATGGCACAAAAGAATATCTAATGTGATAGCATGGGTAAGAAAAGAGGAAGAGAGAAGACACATTTGGATGCTGCTAAGCAAATTCCATTCGACAGTAAAGGTTTCTGACATACAAGTAAAGCTTAGACACACGTTGCTATAAAGTAAATGTCACATATTTAGAGAGGAAACAGATGATGGCAGACTTCAGAAAAGAGACATGTAACGTAAGAAGGGGTTGCAGAAGAAGGGGAAAGGTCAAGGCTCAGAGGTCAGACTTACGAGTGGAGGCCGTGGACTCCTCCCTCCATCTGAGCAGACATGGTTCTCTTCTCAAACTTCAGCTCTCCAGAGTACATCATCGACCTGGTGCAAAGACACGCAGCTCATACCCCAAAAGTCCATATAAAAACATACACACACACAATTTCACACTTACCGTAAAATGGACAAACTCTTGGCTCCGATGTCCTGACAGCCGTGTTGGATACCAGCGATGAGGTAAGGAACAAACTTATGGATGGAGCCTTTATCTTGTACGGATCCTGAGACACCTTGAGCCACCTTCACCTTATCTCCCTCGCTGGAGACACAAACACAATTCACACAGAGATAAATGTGTCATTACGACACCCTGTGACTATATATCTTATCAAAGGACCTCTGTAACCCCATTCCCTCACCTGAAGTAGCGTTTCTGACTGTTATTTTTCTCCATGGCATCCAGGGAGCCCATTCCTCTGTACTTTTTCAGACGGACGCCATCTGAAAAGAAATACTCTCCCGGAGCTTCAGTGGTTGCCGCGAGCAACGACCCCATCATCACTGACGGCAGAAATATGAAAGGACAAAAAAGAAAAATGAGATGAAGTTATGCTGATTGCAAAAGGACAACAGGCAAGGGTAAAAAGACTCTTTCAAAATCACCGTAAAAAAAGTCTGTTGAAAAAAGACCATTAAAGTTGATGGCATTTTAATTAATTAAATTAGCATACAGGTTTTTTTCATGCAATTATTACATTATTTTCTTTGTAAATATCACAATTGTGTTAGAATTATATATATATTTATGTAGATAAGCTACTGAGTTGGAAGGAAAGGCATTTTTACAACAGTATATGAAAATGAATAAGTATTTGTTCTAAATAAATATGGACATTTTGTATTTGACAAGTTTGTTCATCTTTGGTCATGTTTTCCATTCTTTATTGGGTTTTACTGCAACAGAAGAGAATACATAACACAAGACATTTAAAAAAAGGTGCTACAAAGTCTAATCTTATTAATAGCCTGTCATTTAAAGCCTGATCATTACATCACAATGGCTATTGGCCAATTTTAGCTCATTACAGATATACTGGTGGTGACTGTGTCAGCACTATGTAATGAGAAATTGAAGCTATGTTTGAGGTAATTTAGAAACCGTAGAGCTCTCACAAGTTGTCCACTGATGACACATATGTAAGACTTGAGGAAACAGGAGGACATGTTTCTACCTGTAGATGCTCCCAGGGCCAGAGCTTTCACCACGTGTCCAACAGTCTGAATGCCTCCATCAGCAACTACTGGCACTCCAAAACGTCGGGCGTACTCTGCAACCTTGTACACAGATGTACCTTGGGGCCGTCCGCATGCCATCACTGAGGAACAAGACAACAATATTGTGTAGTTAAAAACCTGCTTTAGGTTTATCAAATGTTAACTAATTTGTAGTTTTTGCTGACTTTTTTTCATCTTAAACTAGTTGCTGTTCACAGTACTGCTCTTTTTCTCATACCTTCCTGGGTGATGCAGATGGAGCCACATCCCATGCCCACCCTCAGGGCATCCACACCAGCATCTATGAGGTTTTTGGCCTGAGCAGCTGTCACCACTAGAGGGAGACAGACGCACAGAAAAGAGCTCAATGTGGGAGACATTATAGACATTAAGTTTCTCAGCACAAATGCAGAAGGAAGCTCTGAGATAGGAAGGTGAGCTTACCATTTCCTCCAACTACCTGTAGTTCAGGATATTTCTGTTTGATGTAGTTGATCATGTTGATTTGATACACTGAGTTTCCTTGGGAGGAATCCTGTTATCCAAAAAAATTAAAATAGTTTCAATGACGGATGAATCACCTACTGTATCTCCAATTATAAACAATAAATACGTACATTAGAACAGCCACCGAATTCATCCTACGTGTTTCAAGAGGCTGATGATTTGTCGACCCAATTCGACTGTTATCAGGCCATTAAATAGACGTTAACAGTCGCTACAAGCACCATAGATGTGGGTCATTAGAGGCCTGTTACGTCTACTACGTTGTAAAGGTGAAAGTAAAACTTAACAGCAACACATCCTAACATGTTGTAAAACTGAATGAACCGTCACATTTTGAACACAGACTAAAAAGCTTCTTTAGGTTTAGGCAACAAAAAACTACAACTTCTTTAGGTTTAGAGAACAAAAACTACAACTTCTTTAGGTTTAGGCAATAAAACTACAACTTCTTTAGGTTTAGGCAACAAAAACTACAACTTCTTTAGGTTTAGGCAACAAAAA
>CAKAOH010009926.1:1902-24289 GCA_916701665.1 Sebastiscus tertius
TATATATATATATATATATAAGCTATTTGCTATGTAAAGATATAGAGGAGTAATGTCTACCTGAGCAGGCTGGTCTCATACAATGTTTGTAGCTATACCTACGGAAAGTAATTCGCTGTAATTCATGTATATCCCATGAAATCAATTTGTGTGTAATTAACATGACCAGAATATATAAATAGCTGCGAACGCCATGTAAGAAGGAGGTCGGGGTGGATGGATGGGTCAAAAAATAGCGGAATTTCACCCAGGAGACCGGCGTTTGTGTACCGTGTGAAACCAGAAGTCAACGTTGATTCATTTGTCACGTAAATTAAGTATTTAAATAACGCCACTTCCAGATTTATTTTAAGATAAACCACAATCTTTTCATAAGCCTAACTAAATATTGTTCTGGCCTAATCCTAACCAAGTCAATCTTTTCCAAAGCATAACTAATTAGCTTTCTTGCATAAACCTAAGGAAGTTGTATCCCGTGAAGATTGAAGTTTATTTTGAAAAGACTGCATGCATGTAAGAAGCAGAAATTGCCAAATGCTGCTGGGCATTCATAGGAAAATGAATGAAAAAGGAGGAACAACGTTTTCGTAAGCTATCATGCAAACCGTTGTATGAGAATGCGTTGACTTGCAGGGAATTAAGTCTGTTTCTCTGTGATTGTGTTGTAATCCCTGTTTCTTTGTGCTTTGTTGACATAGACGCTGACTCAGCCGTCGCCATGTTGAGAGCCGTGCTAAGGCAATAGAAATGCTCCCAATCTCGCATTTATCTCCTGCTTCCTACAGCACTTTCACCAGTTTACAGGATGGATGGAACTACTCTAATACATCTCGCAGTCTACATGTTCAATATAAAAGCTTCTACCACTGTGTTCCACAAAAGTGGCATCAATTTTCTTTGGTGCAAATTGCTGCTCTGCCTCAGACAGTAGCTCAACAAACCTTTACCCCTGACTTAAGATTCACATGTTGTATTTACACTTCTTTTTGCACGGATCTCCCTCATGGACATACACGTAAACATCTATAGGCCAGTGTGCACAGCTGTTTTATTGGGTCTATAATATATAATAATAATGTCGCTGCACTACATATGAAAACTTTCACCTCTGATATATTTCCATAATGTCAGATTTCATTGGTTACGTGTGGGCTGCAAAGAGATAAATCGTAGCTGAGGTGGAAGCACACACTTCCCCTCTGTGTTCATTTTGCTTTGAAACATCCCACACGAATACACACACACACACACACAATATAAAGCAACAGGAGCTGCACAGCACCAACTAGGGAGTCGCTACGTAATAAGCCATATATCAAAGTCTCCCCTTGAGCGACTTCAGGGATAATTGATACAACAAAGGATCACACTGCCTGAGCCATGGGAATCACTAGGAGTGACTCCTAAATCACAAGAAGGCAACATGACACATTAAGACTCACTTTGGATCACTGTGTGCCATTTTAAATCATTTGGAAGACAGTTTGAATTACCAAGTTTGCCAGAAAAGGGTTATCTCTGAAAACGGTTTATTCACAACAGGGGCACTCTTTCTCCCAGACATCCTCTAGCATGCATGTGTGTGTTACACCATGAGGTGACATAACACATATTATCACATATTATGACAGTGTTAGGCTTGTTTAGAGTCACATTAACAACAGAGTGATTGTAAAGAAGGTCCTACACAATAAACATCCTATGTCCCAAAAGCTCTGAAACATCTGTTCAAGAAGTTATCGACAGCAACTTTACAGCTAAACGTTGCATGGTGATTACAATTTTGGAAACTACCCAGCATGCCAAGAATGACAAGTTTTTTGATGACCTTATTAATCGGAAGATTGCCAATAATAAATGTTTGATTGCTCACACAAGAAGTTATCAAGATGAGTCATGTGTCCTTTGGTAAAAACAGTATGTTGGCGTCAACTTTCACGGTCAAATACAAGGAAATGTTAACTTCCTTAGAAGACGGACTTTAGATTGTCTACCAACTATTTCAACCACAACATTCATTGGGTTTCCATTCATCGGTTTTCTCCCAACCTCTTCAAAGCTCAGTTTTGAGCTCATGGAAACAACTGATTGATAATTAAATAATATTGGATTTCATGTACCAGCTCTTAATTTAGCCATTGTTATTGCACGGCAGATTTCCATTTAACCTATATTACCAACAAGGTCTTATAAGAAGATTGCCATCACAGTTGAAGGAAAAAACTATTTTAACCTAATCCTTCCTGCATTGGAACACAATATTGCCAGTGAATCCACACAGCAATTAGACTTTCTCCAAAATGTGTTTGCCAATTCAAATTAGCTCTATAAATGTCATTTGTAGGAGACAGGGTTATGAGGTCACTGCACTGGCTAACAGGGTGATGAGTCTTTTGGACCACAATCAAAAAATGTAATTAACCTCAATAAAAGCTCCTTTTTTATATGCAAGTCATATTGTCACAGTCAGCACCCTTCGTTTTAAATGTAATTAAGTCTTTGACACCTGAATGGAGGAGGTTATAATGGCTGAGATGAGTTGACATTTTGGAGATATGATTGCTTTTGGGAAATAGGGGAAATTGAGATGAAGATATATACTGTTAGGAAATAAGGTGCAGAAAGTGACAGTATACTAAACTAATAAGCAACATATTTTATAACTTTGACTAAAAGGACTGAATGGATGCCTGTGCCATGTCCGGTGTTTGTATCTCATCCCGACCTTTTTCCCGTCCTGGCTGTTTCACACCATCTGCTTCCGCCTGGATGTCTGACAATTATCAGCTGAACCACTTGGCTGAAAACACATCATTCTGAGCAAAGTGCTGACCAAACAGTATTGAGCGCCCTCCTCTGTCTCCCTGTCTGCTCTCTCTTTCTCTGCCATCTCTCTATTTCTTTCTTCCCCCTCCCTCTCTCCTTCACACATCGCCTGTCTCCTCTCTCTGAGTCATCTGTCTCAACAATTAATACAGCCCGCCACACGTTGATCAGAAAAGCAAGGTTCAGTTACGGTACGGCAGGGCTTAGCGAATCCTATATAGTCGAAGCAATAAAACAATCAGATGAGTGAATTATATTCATGGGGAAAGGCTCTGACTCAGTTTAATCATTTTTGTATGAAGAAGGAAAGAATATGCATGAAAGAAACACGGACATGCACATTATAGGGATATGAGCTTTAGAGTGAATTTTGTTCATTATTGGGCTTTTTTAGACCTACTGTCTATAAAGATCGATGGAGTGCCGGTTTAGATTTCAAGCATAACCAAAAAATCTTCTGTGAATTTGACACGTTTTCTTTTTAATTTATGTTGGACTCTCACTTCTGTATGTGCTACTTATTCAACCTTATTTTTAGGGCTGTCAAAGCAACTTGTGATTTTAGGTTGCAGTGGGCTCACAGCTACAACCTAGTGAAGCTAGAGTGAAGATACTTGTATCATATGAAACTAGAAACCGTAAGAAATCCATTGGCACCAACCAAGTCATAGCTTATCGTGAAGTAGGCAAAATAAAGCTCCAAAGTCATGCTAAATCTTGAGTTTGTCATGTTATGATCTGAGCATATTTGTTATGCTAAATGCAGTATTGTGCAGTAATGTATTTCTGGACAATATTTGTCATTATTTTGTGTTTTTAATTGATTTCCAATAATACATATATACATATATTGGCATAAAGAAAGCATATTTGCCACTTCCATGTTGATAAGAGTATTAAATATTTGACAAATATCCCTTTAAGGTATATTTTGAACAGATAAAAAAAATGTGCGATTAACCGTGATTAAATATTTTAATCGATTGACAGCCCTACTTCTTTTATTGCACCATATCTTGTAATATTCTGTACTGCTATTACCCTGAAATGATACGAAGGTTTGTTTGCTGCTATGTACCAACTCTTTCTTCAGAAAAAACAATTCAAATGCCATTTCTGTTTCTGGTTTCTTTACATTGAAGCAGATTGGTCCTAACCAGGTGGCGACCTCCGGTTCTGAAAACTGAAGCCAATACTGAAGTGCCTTAAACTTGCATTCTTTCTAATAGCCAGAAGGGGGCGACTCCTCTGGTTGCTAAAAGAAGTCTAATTGTATAGAAGTCTATGAGAAAATGAGCCCACTTCTCACTTGATTTATTTAATTAATTTGCTGGTTTAACGGTTTGTCCATGAAGGACAGGAATTGCCTAAACAATATTGTAAAAGTCTGCTCCAAAATCATTGGAGCCCAGCAGAGCGACTTAAACTCAATCTGGGAGAAACGTGTTCTCCAGAAGGCCAAAAATAGTTTTAATCACGACCACATCCTGTCCAGTGAGTTTACACTAATGCCTTCAGGACGGCGCTATCTGCCACCTCCAAGAAAGACAAACCGCTATTCCAAGTCGTTCATTCCTTCCGCCATTAAACTGCTGAACGCAGAGTAACTATCTTGAATGAACGAAAAAATTGTATTTACTTTGAATGTATTATTATTATTTTGCACTTGTCCATGTTTGCAATTAGGTACATTCGTGGAATGTAATTTGTAATGAGCCATACTCTTGACACTTTATTCTATTTATTCCTTTATTCTTTTATCTCGTCTTGTTTTTATTCTTGTATTTATTGTTTTTATTTCAAATATTTTTACTGATCTTACACCTCCCCATATGCCACCTACTATGTTTCCTCTGTCATTGATGACTGTGCAGTATGAATGTGTATATGTCTCAGTGGGCTATATAAACTGAATTGCCCTTCGGGGATAAATAAAGCTATCTGTATCTGTATTATTACCTCAGTAAACATTGTAAACATGAATTTATGGTCTCAATCGCTATTTTCAAGTCTTCTTCAATACACCATGATGTTCATTTAGTAAATTATGGTCCCATTTTGAGTTAAATAGACCATAAAGCAGGGGATGCTTTAGGGCGTAGCTATCTTGTGATTGACAGGTCACTACCACGGCGTTGTCCGGTCTGGGTGTTGTCCCTGTTTTTGTCTTAGAACTTTAACCCTTTCACAGAGTGTTTTCAGTTCATGAAAGTTAATTTTAACCTTTTTGGTCACCCTAAAAATGTCTTGTTGAGCGTTACTTAGCTCCACCCTCTCGTGTCACTTCTGGTTGCAAAAAACCAAGATGGCGACGGCCAAAATGCCGAACTTGAGGCTTCAAACGGTAGTCCACAAACTAATGGGTGACGACACGGTGACTACGTCCACTACTTATATACAGTCTATCCTAACCCTTGCCTGGCTTAACACCTTATCGTTAACCAGGATTGTTTTAGTAGTTGCACTTGCTTAGCATAGGCAGAACTTACCTCGTTTTGGAAGGCACTGACAAACATGCTATTTTACAGTTAAGGTATGAGGAATGTTAAATAACAAAGCAGAGCAAAGAATACTCCTTAACACAAACCTTTTCATTTCCTTTAAGTATTGCAACGCCCCCGTCTGCGCGTGGCAGGCAGACTCAAAGTGATATATCAATTTCATCTATTTCATTGTGGCTATAAATTAGAACAACACAAACCAAGTAGGTGTTACTATTAATCCTCCCACCTCATAATTGTGTTGAAGACCTGGCCAAACCCCTGCGATATACAGTTGCCACGGCAATAGACTCCACATTGTGTTTGGTTAATGAGTACATGGCTACTTTGACCCCTAAAGTGTTCAGCATAAATACACACATAAATACAAACACCTAGGCACACACTCAACACACACACACACACGGGGCAGTTTTTTCATTGATGATAAGTGTTCTGTGTGTGCCTTGGGTGTATTACAGCAGCAGACCTATTAATCAGTGTAAATATAAAAAACACAGACACACATGCACATAAAAGACTCGCACACAGCAGAATCCGACCAAAGAGCAGCCTACTGTGTTAAGCCCTGGAGTATATTACAGTATGAGCCATATTAATCAATATATAAACACAGTCGACCGCTGGCAGCGGGGGACAGCAGCAGGTGTTGAATCGGTGGTGTGTTCACGTGCGTGCGCGTACGCTCGTCTGCAGCAGCGCAGAGATTTGATGCATTGGCTTTATATTGAGACTGCAGTATAATACTTTAATGTAAAGTAATAATAATGATTTATATTTGATGGTTTTACACATTTGCAAGCCATGCTGTTTTTTTCTTACCGTACACAGCTCTTCTTTATGATTCAACTCCCTTTAAATTTATCCGCTTGCTGTGGTGTTGCAGTCTGTATTTGAAGTGGATTAAATTTGTTTTTTATTACTTATCTGCACATGGTAGCTCATGATGTCAGTGTCAGTTTTTTCCTCTTTTATGCAGTTTGATGAAAGTTATAATGTAAGTACATAACTCTCGTTAAGCATCCGTTGAATGACCTTGAAATGTGACTACAATTTAATTGCAGTCTATCAGTAGTCAGTTTTTTTTTTTTTTTTTTTTTTTTTTTTTTTAAGATTAGAACACAGTAAGACTCTGCGGTAATTTAAGGCCAGATACTGATTCATTCACATTTACAGAGGAAACACATTAGAAAGAAATGGAGATTTATAGTATTAGTACAGTGGTTTGTGTAGAGTGGTGCAAGAATGGGTCCTAAAACCCTCGTCTCAAAGTCAATGGGTTTTTTGAATGTGTTCTTGGTTAGATTTTGAAATAAGGTCTGCAGTTTACACAAGCTTAAAGGATTTTTATTTTTATTTTAAATATACCACTTGTGAATTTTGAAGCTTTTACATGCAAAAAAAGGTTGTTGCTAACAAGTGACTAAATGACTGATCCGCCTTTACAGCCCCGTTGTGTATACTCGCGCTCATGCGACCGCGGTGTAGTTCGTTTATAGCCTAAGGTTAGCTTTTTACTTCCGCCGATTGCATTTACACTTCAGAAATCATAAAAGTGGTGTTCATTTGTGGAGATTTTATTACGGAACAAAATGTGGAAGTATCATAAATGTTTGTTTGTCTCAGAGCTTATTTTCTGGAATGATCCAAAACCTAATGGCAAAATCCCATTGGCTTTTCCCATTAGGTTTTGGCCTACAACAATATGTCATCCCTGCAGCACTTTATAATAACCATATATAAGATGAGTCTACTTAAAAAGAAAAAAAAACAGACAACACAAAGATTTGATTATCTTTTGACCAAAGCCAAACGTTTGATGGAAAATTAGTGATGGGCTTGTGTCCCAGATATACTGTGTGTTGTACTCATGACAGAAGGGCAGGAGTTCTAGCTCATTGTAGTTTGAGTTTATTTGAGTGTTGTCCAACTTGGGCATACTAAAAGGCCTTACACGGAACACATTTTTCCTGCTATCAAGCAAAACAGTAATGTTGTCAAATCAAATCGGATGAAAGCATTTTTTAAAGTTGTCGGAATTATATCAGAGGCCTTTTTTTTTTAAACACTTACAGGAATATCATCTCCTCTTAAATTCACAGTGCTAGAAATCGTGAGTTATTCCCTCGAGCAAAGTCTGCAGGATTCTGAACTTCTGGAGAGTGTTCACAAAGGGCTCCAAAAGTTCACAGAGGAGCCCTCAAGCACTTTGCCAATTTAGCGGAGGTACATCCTAGGGCCTGTATCAAACTGAGTCTATGAGGGCAGACTTGACATGTTATGATAAGCTGACAATTTAGCTTTGACGGGATTTTTCAGACCAAGCACCCACTTTCAACCTTATACTGTGTATGCATATTGCAATTCAAGTGTTCTGAGAGATAACTAGACTTCTGCACCTCCTCATGGCTCTGTTTTCAAAAAAATGTAGCATGCGACGTGAGATTTTGGCCAATCACAGGTCATTTTAGAGAGAGAGCGTTCCTATTGGCTGTTCATTCAACAGAGGCAGCTGTAAATCACTCGCGAACTCCGATCAAACGGTCAAACTAGGCAGCGCTGATGAAATATGAATTAATATGAATTAATATTAATATTACTGTAATGCCTATTTCTAAAATGTTTTCAGAAACATCTTGTAGTGTACTTTTTAGCTGTAAAATGAGAAAGCTTGCTCCGGCTGGTGGGCGGTGCTTGGTATTTCCTCAACACATCTAAACATGGCGGCCGGGACACAAACTTTCTCATTTTATAGCTAAACACTAATAATATACACTACAAGATGTTTCTGAAACCATTTTAAGCACGAAATAGGCATTACAGTAACAGAATATTGATTCATATTTGATCAGCGCTGCCTAGTTTGACTGTTTGATTAGAGTTTGCGAGTGATTGACAGCTGCTCAGAGACGGCTAGGCTCCAGCTCAGCTCTGATTGGTTGTTTTACTCCGGTCTGTGAAATCTTGCAGATGCCATCAGGAGTACCAGAGGACACATAGGCACATGATTTTTTTTTCAAATTACCTGTCTCATGTACTACTGTCAGGATATAGTGACCGTTTTGAATCATATTTGCTTCATTTCTAACCACTGCTGCTTTAAATCACAGACACATACACACAAATATATATCACATTTTTTATTTATTTTTGAGTCTGACACACTATTTAGTCACCTACCTATAATTGTCCATTGGGTTCTTCTAACACAATATGTTCCCCTGCACACATGTGGTTCATCCCCTCATCAGACCTGCTGCATGCCTCTCCAGCTGCATCACATTACTAATTAGACTGTCAGCCAGTTTAAGTTTGGCTGAGCATCTATTAACTTTTGGTCTAGGATATCGAATGCAGAGTTCTAATCATCATGGTTGAAAATGCATTTTCTGTGTTGAACTTAACTCTGCTTTTGGCAGAATATAAAAAAATATATATCAAAGGCCATTGCTTTTACAATTACACAAATGAAAACAACAGAGAAGTAGGGCTGACTTTTAGAAAGTGTGACAAATTAATGAAATTGACAGCTGGCAAAGAGAGGAAACACAAAAGACTGGAGTTTCACAAGTTCCTTTTCTTCCCACCACCTGTGTTCTGGTTTTCTTCGCGCTCATCTTTGCACTTTTCCCTCTTGTTTCTTTGTATTTCCCTCCATCCATTTGCTCTCTCCTTCAATCCCTCTCTTGAACTTGTTCATCTGCATTAAGAAACATGAAGCATACTTCACGATTTGATGTTTATCTCTCGAGTGAATTTCAGGTTCAAAGCAATATATCAGAGATAAGCTGGCGAAATGGCCTGTAATATATTGGTATGCATTAGCATGTTATCCCATGGCTTTGTCTAGGGGAATTACTGATACTGAGCCCTCTTTGATTTCCTGTCTGCATTGCTTTTAAAGGTCAGGAAACAAGGCACAGTCAGATTCTTTCTTTTTTTTTTTGTTAGCACTTTTAGATTGTTGAGGGACTGTATGTGGAATTTGCTGTTATAGAGCAATACTCCGATGATTGAATCTTCTGTGGCACTATGCCTAACAATTACATAAGGTCAGGGGGTTTGATTACTTCTTAATCCATATTCCTGTTTAAAAACACATGACACAATCCTGAAAGTCAATGAGAAGTGCTTCTCGACATGAATGACATTAGTGTGAATACACTGGAAAAAATTACGGTCCTTTATCACAAAAGTACGGAAGCCCTGAAAGGCCATTTTCTCAGTCTGATCTAAAATATTTTCTCTCCTATGTTTATGACTTAAAGCTGCAGTTGGTAGAAATGGAGCAAATATAATAAAAACAAAGTTATTTTCGTAAAACATCTGGAGCCTGCCGTCCAGCTGCCGACGATGACAGCCACGAGTCAATCCCTCGCGAACTCTGACCAAACAGTCAAACTAGGCAGCGCTGATCAAATATGAATCTATATTCTGTTACTCGGATGCCTATTTCTCTCCTCAAATGTTTTCAGAAACATCTTGTAGTGTTCTGTTTAACTGTAAAATTAGAAAGTTTGTGACCCGTCAGCCATGTTGAGATCCGAGCTGAGATAATACCAAGCACCGCCCACCAGCTGGAGCACAGCCAATAGGAACGGTCTGTCTCTGAAATGACCTGTGATTGGTCAAAGTCTCCCGTCATGAGCTAGATTTTTTAAAACCTGAAAACAGAGCCACGAGGAGGTGCAGAAGTCTAGTTTTCTCTCAGAACACTTGAATTACAACATGCTGAACGGTTATGATGGATTTTTTGCCTAATGATGCCAAAAACTTGTTGCCTACTGAAGCTTTAAGAACAGGTGGAAAAAAATGTTTTACCAGGATAATCTTGCAAAATTCCTTTTGTTTTTGTGAAACAGGTGGAAAAAAAAAATCAGGCTAATTTTCTAAGTTTACCTCTGTGTGAAAACAGGTGAAAATAAAAAATGAAAAACTTATAAAATGGATCACCAGAAAAAAAAAAATTCTCTCTTGCCTTTCAGGGCTTCCGTACAAAAGCATCTTACGCCTAAGATGATCTCAGCCCATAGACTGAACAATTGGACTAAGTCATTTTTGGCTAAAGTTATTTTCTTTTATATAAAGTGGTCCCAGATTTCACAATTCACAATCTTTTTTATGGAAGACATTTTGACTTGTCACAGGAGGAAAAGCACTAGGTGTTAATAACGAAATGAGTGATGGTTCCTTCCTGTTATCGGACATGCTGGCTCGCTGTCACTCTCGCTGGAATACTTGAATATAACAGAGCCGTCGTTTGTGTTATTAGTAACACCTGCGCTTTTCCTACTGTGACAATTCATAATGTCTGCTGAGAGAAAAAGGCCTATTGAATAATCATTCAGTAGTCTCTGGATGAAAACAGGTGCCGGAGTAATGGTTAGACATTTAAAACACCTGTCACAACCAAGGACAATTAAAGAGGAGATTTATCAAATCTGTCCTTTTAACACAATTTATCCACTACTCTTATGCTCCATCACAGCGGTATAGCTTTCAGGATAAAAGCACCGGACGTATTTATCATGGATACACTGACTTCTTGTCTGCACCAAAAACAGTGAACAATATAAAGGATGTCGACCTAGGCACTTTGAAGTTACTGTGAGGAACTTTTAACTGGTTTTGAAACAGTCACAATTTAATACTGATGACCTACATAAGTAAACAAGTCCATCAACAAGTGGATTAATTCTATATAGTTATTCTTAATGTCCATCATCGGTACCACCTGCAAAATCATGCATGTTCACCAGAAAGTCCAGTAAAATGAGAGGTTTTCTAAAGGGACTCTGGTGCTCGGAAACACTACCACTTTTGTCCAAAGGGGCTGCCAAAATAAACACAAAATGAAAGTTCCCCGCAGTGGCTTTAAGTACACCGACGCAAAATACAAAAATGTATTCTATACGACACCATGATGCAAAAAGAGAAGCCACGTAATTAACTTAATAACATTTTGTTCTGCAAAAGTAACATTCCGTTATGTCATCTAATAGCTAGTTTACACTACATGAGTTTAGCCCCGATTTGCAGCTACTTTAAAAACTTTAAAAACTGCATTCCAAACCAGGGAATACTGAAGGTAGTGTGTCTTTATATATATTGTATTCCATCTGTCTGATCCTGACATCATACAAAGTTTAAACATGCCTCAGAGACATAACACTTTCTGATCACAGAATGAATACCATATGGCTGCTTTTTATAAGCTGTAAGTATTTTTAGCTGTAAATGTTTTGTGTTAGTGCAGGTTTAAGAAATAGCTGTGTGCAGATTACAAACAGCTTTGAATTCCAACCTGGATTCATGCTTTGTGGTTTTTTAACAACACTTTTAGTTGTTTTTCTTTAACTTTTCCCGCAGTCCGGACTGTCCCTCGGAGGAGTCCAGGATAAGACATGAATCACATCACACATATGGGATTGGATGTTGATGTCAGTCTGTGTGAAGTAAAACTGTTTGTTCTTGTCCTCACAGGTTCATCACTATATATGTACACTCATTTACACGAATCATGACACCCTATGAAAGTTAGTTGGGGACACTTAACCATTAACCTGCAACTCTAGAGGCGTCAAATCGGAAAACACTATGAATTGCTTTAACATGGGTTGCTCTGGAAGGCTATACCAGCATTGAGGTACACAGGCTGTTCTCATACTCCCTTTTTGTATGTAATTCAGGTAATCGTGAGCCAGTACAAAGAGAGACAACTTAACTTACGCCCTTTCTGTAGTTATTTTAACCCAAATCACAATCTTTTCCTAAACCGAACTGAGTAGTTTTGTTGCCTAAACCTAACCAAGATGTTTCCTGTGCAGACGGAGGTGTATTTTGAAAAAATACTTTTTGCATGTAACGAGCGGAAATTGACACATGTTGCTGGACATTCCAACACATTCTCACTACCAACTCGTCAAATACCACCACTTGGTCAGTGCCCCTCGGGATCGAAGACCGACGCACCGGGTACTCGTCTTGCGTTACTTTTGGACGTGTCTGCGACAGCGTGTTAATATACGCTCATTACATACATAGTGGCGTTTCAAAATAAACTTCTGTTTTCACAGGAAATTAGGTTTAGGCAACAGTCGTACTTGACGTTAACTTCACTGACTTAACGACTGACGTGACTAACAAAGTCCTGTGTTTGTTTGGCCCTCCCACCCACCCTTAGTGGACTCTCCCAGTGTCGAGGCGCGCTGCCCAATTGGCAGTGTTTGACGAGTTGGGAGTGACACTGGGTTGGACATTTGTAGGAAAACATCACAACAAATGAGGAATAACTTTTCATAGGATATCATGCAAACCATTGTATGAGGATGCATTGAAGTACAGCATGAGGACTTGTAGCATAAGTCTTTCTAAACTAACAATATCCTACTCTTACATCTCCACTCCAACTGGTTTCATTTCCTTTGGCCCAACTGGAGTTTTAGAGGAAGATGTCATGTTTTTAGACAAACAAGAGACTTGTTTTTGCCCCAGGCTTGGCTGGGTGAGGGATGAGACAGAATTCTGAATGCACCATGGGACACCAAAAAAATGGAGTGATAAAAGATTCATTAATCTAGGATGGGGGTTTTCAAAGCCTGACACTGTGGAGCCCCCCCTCAGACAAAATCGAGAATTCTATAATACTTGCAAAGAGCAATTCACCGGTGCAACCTGGGCACACATGACAGCTTTGTGTGTTTTCATGTCATTTGTGCACTTTATGTGGGCTACCAAAATAAAAGTCGGTTCAGCTGATAAGGTCAGCTGGGTATGAGCTGCCAAGAACAGGGCTGTCATGCCACCATGATTTGCTCCTGAAAGTTGGCCTTTAAATTAAGTAAGCCACCATTCTCCCTTAGCTGATGGGCTCTTTCCTTTGCTCTCATTTTATACTTCTCATTCATAATTTTAAGCGTTGTTGTTTCTTCCCGTGACGTGCGGATTTAGTTGGGCTATATGAATCACACACTGACAACCACACTGAGAAGTAGGGTATAAACACATAAGGAGCACAGCCACACATAGAAATTGTGTCACAAGAACTCTAGCAGGCTACTGTAGAGTTTCAGCATGAGTGTGTTTGTGGGTGGATGGGAGGCATCTGGTGCTGCCAAGTCTCCCTTGTTTTCAGACCTCCATGTTGGCAGGTACCGTACTGTAGCTTTGCAGCGCAGAAGTTGGAGACTGAGTTGGCCAAAACATCTTAAGGAATAAAAACAATTATATGGAGAGCTCTGCCATACTTGTCATTTTGGTCACGGGCTGAAAATAAATAATATAAGTTTTTTTTGTGTGGTATACTTTTAACAAGCCATGGGGCTACTGTTATATTTACCAAAGTCTAGTAAGCTGGTGTTTGGCTTTGCTGAAGTGAGTTTGCCTCACTCCTTCCTACTGATGCAGAGACGCACATGAAGCATTAAGTAGACAAACAAAAGCATAGTGTGATAAAGTAAACATGTAAGTTATTGATCGGTTCCAGTACGCCCCAACCAAGTTCAGGCCCCATAATAATTTTATGCTACTTGCTTCTGCAAACAGAACAGGTATCACTAACATGACCACAACAGTTTGCACGTCAGGAAAACACACACATAGGTTGTTTTCAGATTTGCACCGTCAGGGCCGTTAGTTCACAAACTCTCTTCGCTGAGGTCAGTACAAGTAGTAAAGCTTGAATGACAACGCCCTCAGAGAGGAACGCTCCAGAGGCTCAAAGGGATCCTTTACCAACACCTCGAGCACCAATGGCAGTTCCCAATATGGCAAGGAGGCATGCACCGCTGGTTGTTGCCTCCTGACCGCCTGCAAAAACTGCTTCGTGAGAAGGTAGCCAAACACTGGTCTGTCACCAAAACCCTCATGGCAAGAGGAAATGTCTGCTGCATACACTTTAATAGTGGCATGAGACAGCCCTCTATACACCAAACACTGTAAAGGAGAGAACAGACCCAACTGCACAGGACAGGGGAACTAGCCGCAAGTCCTCACACCAGCGTTGGAACCCTGTAACAGGCAGTGGTGGATCCAAGAACTGGTGGATTGTCTAGGGCTGGGCCACCATCGTCTGAGTCATTTCCACATACCACGGCACCATGAAGATCCGTCTTGGCGATGAGGCCGGGACATGACGAAGTTCTTGAAGCGGCGACTCCATCCGTGTGAGATTAGCAGTCAGTAGGATAGCAGACAGCGATGTGTGCTGAATTGGGGTCCACAAATATATGGGTAGGCACATCCTGATTGGCCGGCGTATGCAAATTTGCAGTCGGTGAATGCGTGCTCATGATTGGAGGAGAGTATTACCCATAGAGTCCAAATAGAGGGCGGAGTCTGTGTGAGTTAGAACCCAACCCAATATGATCTAGATCCATGTCCCGCTTGTACGGCAGCAGTCTTTCCTGAAGTTAGTCCATCCTGTCACCCAAAACAAAGCAAAATAAAAGAACACTTAATTACAAAAGTTGATGCAAAGCTGTTTCTCCACCTCACAGTTTCTTTCTCTTGATGCCGCCGAAATGAGGGAATCATGACTCAAAAGGAATATGGCTTATTAAGCTATAACTCTATTATAAAATCCATCACAGACCTAATTTCAGTACCTTTTTATGTTAGCATTACGCACACACACTGACTTGTATTTATCCACGTTTGTATGGCTTGGGGTCATGGCTGGTTCAATTAAGCAAGTGGGTCTTTGCAATAGTTTGTTTTACTCAAGTGTTCATTGAATGTCCAACAAATAAATACTACTGGACTCCATTCTAGCAGTGACTAAAATATTACTGGCAGTAATGCTCCAAACTATGGACCGATGCCCAGGCTATATATGAAGCACAGATGTTTCTGTGAGGCATTAAACTGGTGGTCTTTTCCAGTGCAACATGCACTGTGTGAGAACTTCGTCAGTTTCCAGAGTGCAATGAGAATTAAGCCCAAAGGAAAGAAGGGAGCAGTTGAGGAGAAAAGCTTAAGTGTAATAATGAACATTAAAAAGGTTAGGCTTATAAAATAAGAAGAATGGGGACATAAAATAGAAAAGGGAAAACAAAGTGTGTTGGAGAACAGGTGACTGGGGGAATGGGACTTGGGGGGGTAAGAAGGATGGTGGAGAGGAGCCTGGGAAACTTAAGTACATGTAGCCAGAGAGGTAGATAGACTAGAAGGGGAGAGATAAGTGGCAGAACACGTAAGATGGAGAGGTGAGAAAATAGAGGGCATAAGGAAATTTAAAAAGGAGGAGGAAGGGAATTGAGGGAGGGGACAGAGGGAATTGAAAAGTGCAGAAGAAAGAAGAGGCATAGTAGTGTGAGGGAGTAATTGAACTATTCTCACTCTGGAAGGCAGTGTGTGTGTGTGTGTGTGTGTGTGTGTGTGTGTGTGTGTGTGTGTGTGTGTGTGTGTGTGTGTGTTTGAAAGCAACTAAGCTTGTAATAGCAGGTACTCTCTACTCTCTTTCTCCCTCCTAACGAACCGGTGTTCCTCTTTTCCCCTCCACTCTGCGGCAGTGACCAGTGAACAACCCTGCTGAGGAGTGTTTCATCGTCAATAATAATGAGGGAGGGAGAGAGATAGTGTGAGCGAGGAGGTGGGGGGAGAGGGGAAGAAATATTGCTCTCCCTCCCGCGGCCTACAGGGAGTACAGCAAGATGCTCAGTACTTCAGTGGTTGCGCGTGCACGCACATAAAGAGCTCGATGTAGGCCTATTTAAATTGCACGTCAGGTATCTTCATCAATACAAATAACTGTTGGGAAGAGCCTCTTCATACAAATGAGAATTGCTTTGGAATGAAGGAAATTACCTTAGAGAAATAAAAGCACGGGAGCACAAAACGGAATAAGATGGGTGTTGGCAGGTATTGTAGCCAGGGTGGCACCAAGTGGTCAGGCGATGACAATGAAAATTAGATAATTATGGAAACTATTTTGTATTGGCTTGTGAAACCAAGAAAAAAATGAAACTAAATATGAGAAATGTGCTTTGGGTTTTTATAAAATTGCATCCCAACTGATAAAAAAGACTTTTGGAGCAAGGCATGGGTTCTACCCATTTAGATGGAAAGCATCTAAGTAATGTATGAGATTGACTCACAGATACATGTCCTGTATTAGATAATGTTTTTTCTTAAATCCCATCAAAAAACTTGAAGACTAAAGGTCTTTGCACACCAAGTCCGTATTTTTCATGTGTTTTAAGAAAAAAAAAAAAAATCATTACACACAGAAACCTTGCACACTGAGTCTGATGCGTTTTGTTATTTTTATTTGTTGAGGAAATTTGTATTACAAGACAAAACTGAATTCATTACGTGGGTGAAAATTAGCAAGAAGCTATCATTTAGCTGCCTGGAGCACAATCACGACTGTCTAATCTTTCCTACATCCTTTGTTTTACAACCATCCCCGATTCCAAGCTGTTCTGCAATCACCTGCCAAATTTAAATTCTGCTTCTCTGAATTCTTTTATTGCTTTATTGTAAAATGCTTTGTGCTCGGAGACGAAGTGAATGTTTATTTTGCCATTTTAGATGATGACGGTTGCATGGGCAGTGGCTTTTGCTTTTTGACAGTTTCAAAAAGAGGAAGAAAATCAAACCTGTTCCGAAAACTTTTAATGACAGATGACGGTTTTGGAGTCTGTGTGTAAACATGATTGACACAAAGTGAGATCGTATTTATTTTTAAACGTGCAACAATTTCGGACGATAAATACGGATTTGGTGTGCAAATTCCTTGAATCGTACCAAAAGGTGCCTGTGGAGCCAAACCTTTGTACCTTTATGCCATAAGCTTACAGTATGTTGTTGTCCAAAAAGTTTAGAAACACATCAACGAGCCACATTATTGCACTGGGTGACCTGTTTCTTCATAAGGATGAACATGAGAACTGTAGTTTATTTTGACAATGTCCCACGTTCTGCTGCTGTAAATACCTACTATAGCACATCAAATCTGTACCTGAAACTGTCCCCAACTCATGTTTGAGTAATATTTGCTAAAACTAACAGTGCCCAGCTGTTTTAAGAAATTATAAAGCCTTTAAAAAATATATGTATACTCTATATATAGTTTGTAAAGATGTACATCCTCAAAAGGAATGAATGGGCTTGGTGGTCGGACAGTATTTTGAGATGGACTAACACATTACTGTTTTTTGCATTTCATGGGCTTTGTTGCCAATAACACAACTATAGAATATCCTCAGCTTTATCCTTTTTAAAACAACTGTGAATTAAAAATAAATCCAACTCCTGGCATCCCCAGGTATGTCCGTATAAAAGCAAATACCATTGCACAACCTAAGCATCTGTGGACTTGACAGCAGACAGCATGTGCTTTCCACAGATTTCAATTTATCCATTCTTTTCTGGTCAAGCCATGTTTTAAGGCCACTAACAGTTTTAAATAGTGCCTATAATTCATATTTAATCTCAATCATCATTGAGCCAGGGGTCCATTAGAATATGTCATGTGAATAATGTAATAAAAAGTCATCAAACCATGCTGTTAAATAATTCCCAAGACTCAAAGCAGAGAAGTTCTCCTTAATTTACAGTCGGACCACGTCACACATCATGAGGTAGCGTATAGCCTTATGATACTTTTTGGCAAACATTAGCATCATGGTGAAATTGACTTCAGATTTTTATACCTACGATGTGTCCAATGAATGAGTCCATTAGGTTTGCTCCATCTTGCTTTCCGTCTGCACATATATTTTCATGACTGCAAATTAATTTTGTGGCCAAATGGAGGAGCATGGAGCCTGTGATGGTGAAGCGCCCGGTTGAGACTAAATGTTTAATGTGCTGTGTGTACATGTGTTGGGGGATGTACGTGTGGTGTGCCTGTGTGTGCGTGTAGACTAAATGTTTAATGTGCAGCCACCACTCTCCATTTTCTACATTATTAATCAGCCAATAAGGTGACTCTCTCTCTCTAATCTCATTGGGAATTACTTTCCTTTGCCTGTTACACCACACACACACACACACACACGCACATAAGCAAATATGCATAATTGTACATAGGTACATGGTTGTAACTACATGACACATAACTGCACACATGATTACATAAAGGTGTGTGGGCATAAAAATACATGTTCTGACAAGCAGAATAAAAAATCAAACTGCAGCTGTAAATCTCATTTGATACGGAGCATAATTTGGATGCTGTTGAGAAATTAACGTTAATTGTGTTGAGAACTGTGTAGGTTGTTAAACATGCGCTACATGTTTAGGCGTAGGCGCAAATTGTGACTTCAATCAAGAGGAAGACTCACATCACATTTCTCATTTCACATTTTGGATATCTCTTTTTATCACTCCATATATCAGAAAATACTGTTAACAGACATAAAAAATCCAACTTTTTTGGAATAAAATGTTCCATAAATCAGGCTATGAATGATATATGAACAACCTGCTCAATAAAAACTTTCAGAATATACCGTAGATAGGAATAATACTGGAAAATTGGGTGTATGTAAGTGCTACTGAAGTAGAGATTTCTGGCTCAGAGTCTGAGAAAAATCTCATTTTGAGAAAATGACCTTTGAAGATATGTATTGCAAAATCCCATACATTTTGAAGACACTACAGGTGAATAGGGTAAAACAATGTAACCAATAGATATCACCATGAAACTTCCCCAGTTGAAAACTTACATTAAGACAATTGTTTTTTGTATTACATTTTTTCTGAAATTGTATGTTTAAATATGCAAATGAGGCATTAATGATAATCTAATGCTTACTTTTGGTGAATTTAGGAGAAATCTACAGACGCAAATAGACATAGTGAAGTAAAATAAAAGTTTTCTTTCCACTAGTCTGAAAGAAGACATGTTATGAGCAAAATAGCCCAAAATCTCAAAATTGACCAGTGCATGAAAAAACAATGTTTTTGCCTGGGGAGTCTCCCCTTAAGGATAAAACCTAGACTTTCTCCTACATAGCACTGAGTGAGTGATCATTCGCTTTTTTACCTTGGGGTTGTTTTTGGAGTAAATATTTTACATAAGGAGAGATCAACAATATTTATTGAGGATGAGAACCCATCAATGTAAAGCCTATTCATTAAGTGTGGGCCCATAAGAAGATAGGCAACAGGACACGATCCCCCGTAGTGTAGTCACTGGTGGTGGTGTAAAGTTAACCCCAACTCTAATCAAACAGGGGACGTTGTGATTACATTGCTTCCTACTTAACTGTTCAGTACAGTAACTTTATGTAAAAAAAATACACTGAGAAAAAGAAAGCTCATACCTGGGGCAAGAGTTCTGCTTTTTTATGTATCACCGAGATGAACTCTTGAACCATGCCCTCCGCTTCCCAACCTCTCACTCCGGAGAGCTGTTTTCTTACAGCTCTTGTCAATTGTCTTGTCTTGTCAGAGTATTAGCTTGCTAAACATTGCAAGTGCAGATCCTCCATGACTGGTTTGTTATTGACAAAGAGTGCTGTTTGGAAATACTTTAAAGAAAGGAGAGGCATTGAATACCAGCAATGCCTTAGGGTATCAAACATCAATATTTTCAAAAGGTATTGTATCATTAGACCTACAGGAGAAAATCCACAGCTGTCTGACCACTAAAAAGTACAGCAAAGTTTGCATCCATCAAAGATTGTTTCTCCAGGACACACACCACAGCCTTAATATATACCTCAGTCTGAAGTGTTGCCTCTATCCTATCTGGAGTCAGGCATTGATTAGTTTCATTACAGCTTTTGCAGCAGCCTAACACAGCATGAGAGTGCCTGAATTTCTTACCTCTTAGGTTGTAAGGGTTTGGGAGAGAAGGGTGAATAATGAACACTAAACTAAACAAAAAGTGCCATCATTAATCAATAAATTGTATAAATGGTCTGCTTTGGTTAAGAAAATGGTTTTCATGCAAAACAATTGAACCCATGACCTTGTGAGATACCAACTTCAGTGGTTATTGGACACATTTTTTACCAGAGAATTCCACTAGAAGAAATGTGAGAGGGGATCACCAATGTTATTATAATTCACCCTGAGGGGGACATGGATTTGTCTACCATCTTTCATGGCAACCCATGCAATAGTTGGTTGCTGGTGATGCTAGAGCAAAAAACTCAGAGCATCACCAAAGGTATTGGGATTCATTCTCTGAGGACAATGGATATCTGTACAAGTCTTCATGTAAATCCATCAAATAGTTGTTGAGATATATCAGTCTGGACCAAAGTGATGGAAATGGTCTTGATGATATCAACTAATAATATCAACTAATAACCCATTTATTGTACAGTCTTCATTTAAGAGGCATGGTTGATCGCGAAAAGGCACTTGGCACACAACTAAATTGCCAATAATCCAGCCACATAAAGCATTGCTTGTCAACAACACACTTCAACCAACACATAGGCAACTGTTGCTGTCCAACATCTAATCCGATTCTTTATATGGATAACCTTATAGGTGTAACTAGAATATACTCTTCTTGAGCTTTTACAATAGCCAATTCTGCTAATTGGGTCTTAATAAAGCTAACTGACTTATTAATGAGGTAATTAATTAAGGTAATAAATGCATTGAGGACGTTAATTACCTTTACATGAGACATTTTCTGGCATACAGTATATGTCTCTCGACAACCAATCAATGGCATTAATAAGTCCCAGGAAACCAGTATCTACCTATATTAATGTATTGATCTTGTGTTACTGTGTTGATAATAATGAATCTACACTCAGTTTGTTCTTATGAACAGGGTCAATATATTATTATCATTATATATCAGCCATGATATGAAGGAAGTGGGATGCTTTTCCCCCAGTTTTGACTCAGTTGAAGTTGTTAAAATAAATGCAGCCATACGTTAAGCCCCCAGTGCATCAATTTAAAATCAATGAATGGTTTACCTATTCTAAAATTAAAATCCCCCCTGAACCTCTACAGGAGGCTGCGGTTGTTTTGAATTTCATCCAGGGGTGAAGTGGAAAATTGTACAAAGATGCTCACAGGGATGTTGCCCTGCGGCCTTGACAGCACACCGGCATTATCATCCCCTCCAACATTCATTACGTAGAAAATCACATTTGTTTTCTTCGTCTCCATCCGATGCACTCTACTGATTCACAGGGAAGTCCATCTTGCAATTCTAAATATACCAGCAGGCAACTCCGGGATCTGAGAAGTGAAGCCTTTACGGAAGTGTCTTAAACAGGTCGCTGTCTGGTCTGGTATTTGTCCGCGTTTTCGTCTTAGAACATTAACCCTTTCACAGTGTATTTTCAGTCCCTGAAAGTTAATTATAACCTTTTTGGTCGCAAAAAAATGGCTTGTTCGGCGTTCGCTTGTACTTAGCTTCACCCTCTCGTGTCACTTCTGGTTGGCGACGGCCGAAATGCCAAACTCGAGGCATCAAAACAGCAGTCCACAAACCAATGGATGATGTACAGTAGGCGCTACAGAACACTGTACGCCAAAACTACCAGACAATAAAACAGTTTCTTCCCACAGGCCATCACTCTGATGAACAAATAATAGTGCCAGGAAAACCCCTGTGCAATAACCATATAACACCAAGCATCCAATTCACCATTAAATTATATATTTCATAGTTTAAATACATTTGCAGCCAGAATTAATATTCCACCTGCATTCTCTCAATGTATTTTTTTTAAATGTAGATTTTCTTTTTCTTTTTCCCTATAGTCACTATATCTCATATCATTGGAATAAGTTTTTCTTGGTGTGAGAGACAGGTTTAAAAAAAGGGAAATATGACCATGAAATGACCGTGGGATAAAGAAAGGCAGACTGAATGTGACAGAAGCAGACATGGGAATACTACAACAATTCTGACAAATACGGGGGTTTCATTTTAGCTCCTTTCCTGGAGAGTGACACGATCAATTCTTAGGTACCGTCCCCAGGAGGACCATTGGGGACCACAATCTGGGAGGATATAGATCATGTCTGGTGCAACGCCAGCTTCAGTACAAAATACACTTAAAGATTTGTTCCTCTGTCCTCAAATGCCATTTAATTCAGATCCTTATTCTCCAATTAAAGTTATATAT
>CAKAOH010009929.1:0-14616 GCA_916701665.1 Sebastiscus tertius
TACATATAAAAAAATTTTGATATAGATATAGAATTGCGCTCAATCGGGCACGTTTTATATGGACTGATTGACTCTATCCAGTCACTCAGATTGAAAGTAATTCACCTCATCACCTCGAAGCCCATTTCCCAGGGAAATATGATGTAATCTCATTAGCGTTGTACAACTATTGTTTTCAATTACTCACATGGCCTAGATCCAGGTGCCTCATTGCTGCTCTGCTGCTTTCAGTCTTTTCCTTCCTGGCTTTGTAAGGAACTGTTGTTGCTGCGGCACGACTTCTCTCCGAGGAACACGACGGACGTCCTCCTGCTGCCTCATTGGTTGTCGGCGATGATTTCATGGTCGTTTTGTGGTTGTCAACAACTTGAGAAGTGTCGGAAAAAATGACGTTGCTTTGTAGAAAAATGTCAAGGCCTTACATCATTACGCAAGGTGGAAACAAAACATCTGCTTTCTTTCGCTCACACACACACACACACACACACACACGCATGCCTTGGTTTGACTCAACATTGTAAGTACACAGGCGTAGACACAGTGATGGAGGCGATTTCTTGTGTTGGTCTCCCAAAGTGCAGATTGGTGCAAAAGAATATTTATAATAAAAGTGCATATATGAAACACTATTTACAGTGTAAATCAGTAGATGTTACCCTCTCTGTAATCCGACGGACTCCTAAAAATCTCCCCAAATAAACTAAATTCATACACAGAAAACATACAGTATATTTACATATATACTAGGGCTGTCAATCGATTACAATATTTAATTGCATGATTGCCTATAGTTAATCGGAATTAATTGCAAATTAATAGTAACACATTTTTTATCTGTTCAAAATGTACCTTAAAGGGAGATTTGTCAAGTATGTAATCCTCTTATCAACATGGGAGTGGGCAAATATGCTGCTTTATGCAAATGTATGTATATATTAATAATTGGAAATCAATGAAAAACACAAAACAATGACAGATATTGATCCAGAAACCCTCACAGGTACTGCATTTAGCATAAAACAATATGCTCCAATCATAACATGGCAAACTGCAGCCCAACAGGCAACAACAGCTGTCAGTGTGTCAGTGTGCTGACTTGACTATGACTTGCCCCAAACTGCATGTGATTATCACAAAGTGGGCATGTCTGTAAAGGGGAGACTCGTGGGTACCCAGAGAACCCATTTACATTCACTGATCTGGAGGTCAGAGGTCAAGGGCCCCTTTTGGAAATGGCCATTGCAGTTTTTCATCGCCCAAAATTTGCGTAAATTTGTAGAGTTATTTAACCTCCTTCTTGACAAGCTAGTATGACATGGTTGGTACCGATGGATTCTTTAGGTTTTCTAGCTTTAATCTGAGCCCGCTACAACCTAAAAATCACAAGTTGTTTTAATGCTTTAGTTAGTTAGTTTTACACCCAAATATATCATTTTAATCACCTTGGTTACAATAGTATTGAACATCAGATTGGACAGTGTGTAATCATACTCCAAAGCAAACATGTGGTCAGAGTAAGGCAGAACAAACCAAGTGTGCAGCCTTGGATGGAGGATAAGTGGATGTGCATCTGCGTGGGTGAGTGTGTGTGTGTCGGCTACCCGCGGTCAGTCAGTTACGAGACCGCTCCGATTTTAAATTAACTTGCGATGTGACAATGAAATGAAACAGGTCAGAGCCAACAATGTGGACTAACGGTGCAAGGCCATCGAGGCTCACCTCTCCTCCACCTCAGACGCTCACACAATAGAGCCTCATTCTGCTGCCTGTCTCCCTCTGTTTGCTCGGCCATCCACAGGCCACTGCACCCAGAACTAATCACTTTAGAGCTGCTGCTCATCTGGACCCATCGGATCACGGAGCAGGGCAGGCCCTCTTGACACAGGATCAGAGGGAAGTCTTTAGTTCCATCCAGTTTGACATCAGTAAACATGTTGAATCTGCACCAAAACACACTGTGTGCATCTCTAACGAAGCATAAAGCCTTTGCAATGCATTCTTACGAGCCCGCAGTCTTCATCTTCCCTGGCTTGGTTGGCGCTTTGCTGCATGTCTTGGCATGTTACAGCCACCTGTAGATCATTGGAATAGTGTGAAATCATTGGCAGAAGTGTGTACCGCATCATCCATGTGCACCAAGACGCACATGCACATGAGACCAAAGCAAATGGGGACATAGTCATAGAAAAACAGCTGCACAGCTCTGACCTGACCGTGTCAGATGGTTTGGAAAAGCCGTCATTGGAAACTGTTTGGAAAAGGACAAAAACTTTCAAAAAATACTTGGCAGGTCATTGGATGAACCATCTGTCAATCACACTAACGAAAGCAAAACAAAGTGAAGGCAATACATCGCCATCAGTGACGTTGTTTGTTCCTCTTTCAATGAAGAAATACCCTCCAGTTTGACAGTATTAACGTAACAGGGCCTGTTAGAATGCAAGGCGTTTGCCAGCGCTCACCTTCCACCACTAACCAGTGTCAACCTACCACCCTACCTACCTCGCCACAGCGTTAATGACTGGTTGAGGCCACATTGTTGTGGCTTATCGCACTCCTGCACGTGGACTCGTCAGACAGTTGTGACATTTTTGTGAAGGTCATTTCTCAAAGAGCAAAATCAAAGGAGAATGACGTCCTGCGAAAGGCCACGATATAACACAAGTTCTGTTACAAAAGTCATTGTATCCCAATTACACGCAGCCCTTTGGTTGCTTTTTGCAACACATGCTGCTCTTATGCAGAGCACACAGAGGCTCCGCACGCTTGACCTTGACTTCTGCTGTCGATACGAGTGTGAGTGAGAGAGCAGATACACAGATGCCCATCCATCATGAACACACACCCGACACTTCACACATCTCAGCGCTTTAATATGCATGTACATCAAAATGTGTCGTGTGAGAGCAGGCTGGATTTTTGTTGACAGGCTGAGTGTGTGTCTGCGTTTTCTGGGCAGGATATATTTATTTACGTGTGTGTGTGTGCGTGTGTGTGTGTGTGTGTGTGTGTGTGTGCGTGTGTGTGTGTGTGGAGGTGAAGGAGATTCAGATTCATGTGCGTAGTGGGAGAATGGTCTTGGTTATAAAGTCGAGCTTGTTATGCAGGAGAGAGCGGCTCACATGGAGACCTTGAATGTGCAACAATGAGTAATCGTGAGATATCCAGGTTCTTATGTGCGCCACGTCCTCTTCTGCAGTCATCCATCGCCAGTCTAAGACCCGTCCCCTCCGTTACCCAGCTTCCTCATTTAACCATGGCTTTAAATTCCCCCCATGGCCCAGGATTGTTTTTTAAATTACTCTCAAGTCCCTGTCGGCAATCACATCTCCAGCCTTTTTGCATCGGAATATAGATTGCAAACAAGAGAAGGCCGACGAAATCAAGGTGTGTGTGTGTGTGTGTGTGTGTGTGTGTGTGTGTGTGTGTGTGTGTGTGTGTGTGTGTGTGTGTGTGTGTGTGTGTGTGTGTGTGTGTGTGTGTGTGTGTGTGTGTGTGTGTGTGTGTGTGTGTGTGTGTGTGTGCTTGCAGCGGTGTCACGGATGACTTCGATGAAAGCACGCCTCTCACATTAAAAAAAAACGCTTGGGTGTATTTTTGGCTCTTATTCTTTTTACTCAAAACATCCCACCACTTTTCTTTTTTATTTCTTATAGAGCCATCTTTTGCCACGGTGAATTTATTCATCAGCATTTCCTTTGGGTTGTGTGAGTGGGATGACAAGAACATTTATTAGATTTGTCGTTTTTGTTCCGTAAAAAGAAAAAAAAAGCAGCGGCCTTGGAGGGGAGAGTGCACACGCTTCACGGAGACGTCTTCTTTTGAATGTTTCATAGAAAAGTATCAGTTTGTGCTGACAGTTACACCTATGTGGGCTGTGGGGGGTCAAACTTATCACATGCTGCCAGATTTATTACAGTGGAAGGCTGAATAGAAACAGCATAAGTTCAAGTAGTCTTTTATTACATAAAAACCTCTTCATCTGTAAATCTGGAGGAACACTCTCAACCTTTCCACCTTTGTGTATTTGATATCTACTCAGGGAACCTCCATTTTACTATCAGGGAAAGGTAAAAGACCCTGGTGCTGCTGGACCTGATTCTTATCTAGCAGTTTTGGGCCAGCCTCTCCCTCCCCTATTCGCCAGTATTTGTTTTCAGCAGGGTGAATAGAGGATGTTAGTCAAATACACCCACTTCTAAACCATACCGGGGAACAATGAGGACATTGTGCAGTAGTGGAGTTGCTGGAGCTCTTTGACCACCTCTTGTTTGCACGGCCGAGATTGCAAATAAATCTCGTCGTGAGTGCCTTGTTGCAGGAAGTGCAGATGAAGCGGGAGAACTCAAGTGTAAATGCACAGGCATGCATCCATGCCTCTTCTTATTGGCGGGTTTATCGTTTGACCTTTGCCCCGAAAATTTGACTCACTCTCACCCTGCCCTGCCAGCATGTTTTTCCACCTACCATATACTAGGAGACTTTGAAAAGACTGAAGTCTGACACCCTCTCACATCTAAAGACAATGTATCTTAAAGTCACAGACTATAACATTTAGCAAAGACCGGGGATCTTGCAGGGTCACTATTTACAAGACTACAACTAGATTCCTTTAGACCTGATGTCACATCCTGCTCCTGGTGGAAATGTACAAGAAGAAAAACTGTTGACAAAGAAGTGGACAGAAATTGACGGATTTCTTGTATACAAACATTACTGGGGCTTTACTCATTACTTTACAGCCGTAACCAAGTCTTGCATCACTTTTAAGTTTTAATATTTCCTTAGAGTGTGGGTCAATCACCCTGCTGTTGATCACTTTTATCGATCTATGGAGCATGACAGCTCGCCATTACTACCCGCTGCTTTGCTGTTTTTAGCAAAGGCATGTGATCTCCTCGGAATGTTAAACATTTTCAATCCATCTTTTGTGCAACTGGTGCAGTGTACTGCACAACAACTCCTTGTCATCTCTGCTGTGCAGCTTGGCTCTTCTAGACATGCCATGCTTTCTGCCCCCTAGCTGCGCATGCATCTCTGTGATGACGCTGCACAGAAACCCGTCTATTGAATTGAATAATAATATTAAACTTGTTTGATTTTATTGGAACATCAAGACGAGAAAAAGACTGACTTAACCCAGCTTGGACTTGGAGTTTCATGGCCACCTTACACTAAACGATCTAGATCACGTGAGCGTGCCGCAACTCTAGCAAAACTCTCGGGATTTTATTCCGACATTGGAAATACGTCTGCGACAGTGAAATCGCTTGAAAAGTCATTTGGTAAAAGGTCGGCATTAGTCAATTTAATTTAGGTTTTGCAACCTTGAAAACGCCGTTCATTTTCCTCCTGTTTGAATTTTTTATGTGACATGACTGCTTACCACCCCTCTTCCCCCATACTATTTTTCACCTCTCATTTTTCTCCATAACACCGCCATGCTGATGGCAGCCAGGCAACATGGTGAAATACAGACTGCAATTGGATGAAGTGCAAGGCTCCCAGACAGACGTGAGCAGGGTGAAAGGATTAGGAGCCCCATGCCAGGCAATCTCCCCGATAATGGAATGTGGCCGCATAACAACATTCATAAATATTCAGATGAGGAGAGATGAGGCTGCCCAAGAGATTGTGTGGCGCAAGCTGTCGGCATGCGCAAGAAGAAGAAACCACACTGTTGTGTTGGTGTGCTGAAGGGGAAGAGGCGAGGATCTCGTTCTGTTGTGTAGTGAGAGTCAGGAATGCGGGGGTGGTATTGTTCTTTTTTTTTGTTTTGTTGAGGTTTGTTTGATTTCAAATATGAACCGTGTTGAGCTGATCTCCTCTTTCTGAATGGGTAAAAAACAAACATCCCGCTGGCTGATCGAGGCCCCGCTTCACCTCAACAATTAGCAAACGCTGCAGTTTCCCCTCAAAGTATGTGTCAGAGCCACAATTAACATGGCAGTGGCTGGCCACATTTGGGTTCAGTAACGCTATCCCTGTGGGTCTAATCTCCCTCTGCAGGATGAGTGCAGCTGGAAAACAGTCCCGTTAATAGAAGCAGTTATGCCGACTCATATTTGTGCTAATATCTGTAGTCTCAACCCAATTCCACAGAGCTCAGTTTGCTGCTGTTGAGCAAACATGATCCTTATCTAATATTATCACAGCAATATCAGCACAGTTAGCTCTGGTATTAAACATGTGGGAGACGTCTCCTCTGTTCAGCAATATTTTAGTAATAGAACTGAAATTGAAATATAAATTAAATATAATGGAAGATTAGATCTCCTCAATGAGTAAAATACAGCTGAAGTACAATTAATTAACTTCCATGTTCATTTAAAGGGGACATAGTACGCTAAATTTCAGGTTTATACTTGTTTTTGTGGTTTCTGCTAGAACATGTTTACATGCTTTAATGTTCAAAAAACACATCATTTTTCTCATCCTGTCTGAAACGCTCCGTTTTAGTGCCTGTCTCTTTAAAACCCCCTCCCGAAAAAGCCCAGTCTGCTTTGATTGGCTTGTGAGAAAAATATATGTGACATAGAAAATGGAGCCAAATCTGAATGGCTTGTTGAATCACATTTTTTATGATCTAGGAAGCCTACAAAAAACTGACTGGGTCGTCTTATTTCACAGTTTGTGGGTTGGTAGGCACTCCAGATACCCAGATGTATGTTCAGAAGCACTGGAAAAGTGAGTTTCTCACGATATGTCCTCTTTAAAACAAGTGGGGAGGGAAAAGGACGCTACAACTAACTCTGCCTCTTTGGCCACAGTAGCATCGGACCTTTTATGACTTCTTTCTGTCAGAGCTTCTGTCTGTCGGGGTTTCTCCTCTGCTTTTTTCGTCAGACATCAATATATGTAGAAGTTTGATTGAGCATGGAGTATGGCTTGTCGTGCAGATGATTGGACTGTGCGGCACCTCTTTTTTAATCTTTTATTCGTACCCGGTGCCAAGGACAAACGGTTTCTTGTGCATTGAGGCACAGCTATTACGTTCAGGCAATCAGCTCAAACAAGAGCATAAAAATGTTAAACTAGATGAACTTTGCCCCGAATTCTCAATATCCAATGTTAATAAACAGCTTTTCATTGTGTACTTTGCTCATCGTCATGTGTATTTGGGAGCAGACTGATTATAATATATTTTGCCTGATTGGTTATTGCAACAGGTTGACTGATAACAGAGGTTCTTTTTCATATTGGCACTGCAAAGTAGATACGTTGGGCCACTAACCTTCATTTGATCAGGCATTTTTTAGCCATGCTAGTGGCATAGCTCTACGGGTGGCAATGGTCTTTGGTTCAGACCATAGACTGTATGTAAGAAGTGGACGTAGTCACCGTGACGTCACCAATTGGTTTGTGGACTGCCATTTTTGAAGACTGGAGTTCTGCATTTTGGCCTGGAGCTAAGAACAACTGAACGCTGAATAAAACATTTTAGGTGACCAAAATGTTACAATTACCTTTCATGAACAGAAAACACACTGTGAAATGGTTAAAGTTGTAAGACGAAAACATGGACAACGCCGTGGTAGCGTCCTGTCAATCACAAGGTAGCCCCACCCTAAAGCATCCCCTGCTTTATGGTCTATCTGACTCTAAATGGGACCATCATTTACTAAATGAACATCATGCTGTATTGAAGAAGACTTGAAACTAGCGATGGAGACCATAAACTCATGTTTACAATGTTTACTGAGGTAATAAATCAAGTGAGGAGTAGACTCATTTTCTCATAGACTTCTATACAATCAGACTTCTTTTAGCAACAGAGGAGTCGCCCCCTGCTGGCTGTTAGAAAGAATGCAAATTTAAGTCACTTCCTCATTGGCTTCACTTTTCAGACCTGGAGGTCGCCCTCTGGTTCAGACTGAAATATCAACAACTGTTACATGGATCGTCATTCAATTTTGCACAAACATTCATGGATGAACACTACTGATTGTGGTGATCCCCTGACTTTTCCTCTAGCGCCACCATCAGGTCAAAATTGTAATTTGTCCAATACTCACAGGACCAAACCTGCAAAAAAAAGAATGCCATTCCCATCGGCCTCAGCTGTACCTTGTGTTTTGTACTAACTAGTGAATGCTAGCATGGTAACACACAAAGCTAAGATGGTGCACATGGTAAATGCATGAAGATATAGTTAAATGTAGCTATTACAGATGTGGTGGTTGTGAACCTTTTCAGGACCCCCTCGGACAGCGATTTTGGAACCAACTGTTACTGAAAGCTGTTTAATGGAGGATGTGTTTGACTGAGCCGGTCTCACTCACTGGGTCGGAGGTAGAATTGGACCACCTTGTGTCACAAATGGAAGAAAAAGTGTGGGAAGGTTTTTGTGTGTGCATTTGTCTCTGTATGCATTGCTGTACTGCCGGTTGCCCTTGCCAGTAACCCTTTGCTAATTCTGTGCTATTTATGGGACCACAAACATTCAGGGACACATAGCGGCCTCATTGTCAGTAAGATTGCATATTCAATTGTCGTCTGAAATCAAAGCTCGAGCACGAGGCATGTACATGTTCTAACCAAAGGAAGTGGCTTTGCTGAACTGGCGGCTAAGAATTGTGGTCTTCTGAAAAAGTGAGCCATAAGTCGGGACTTCATCGCTACATTTCAGAGTTCTTGTGTATATTGTGTGTGTATGTATGTGGTTATGTGAGCTGAGGAGGGGGATACTTTGAATGATATTTTTTGTAGACCGCTGTGGTGTGGCTGTTCCTCTGAACCTTGCTTTAGATTATATGTTTAGTCAAACAGCCTCAACAGCTCTGCGTCTAGAATATCCCAAATTCCTTCCAAGGCAAACCGTTGCTTAATCTCTGAGGGAGCAACTATTTCATGAAGCAGCTCCAAAAAAACAAATATCCAAACAGGCAAGAAAAACAAACCCTCATTCTATTTTCTTATTTTGTCAGAAAGTCGGCCCACTGTGGGACAAGAAGCGTCGCTCTGTGCCGGCGCCCAGATAAAGCGGCTCGGCTGACACAGAAGAGGCGTCCATGTCCAATCTCCGTTTTTCCCTCCCCAACAGTGTTTTGTTATTAACTATCTACTCAGCCTGCTGTAGGGAAAGCAAAAGAGCAATGAGGAGGAGGAGGAGGAGGAGGAGGAACAGGAACAGGCAGCCAAGTCAGCCATCGTGCCGCTCTCTCAAGGACGTCGACTCCTTTGACTGCGGACACCGTCGGTCAGACTGCAGTGCGTGTGCGCGTGTACGGGGCAGAAGGCGTCGGAGCCTTTGGATCATTCCTCTCTCTGTGTGTTTATTTTTAGTTCCGAGCCACTATAACTGGGCAAATCCTAAGGCTTAAACCATCAGGGGGCCTCCGCTAGGAGAAGAGGGAAAAAAAGGCAAAGCGGCTCTTTGGCTGGGCTGAGCGCTGGCTTTCATTGCATAATGATGGGTCAGTAGCTAATGATGGCAAGACCCGGAATTAAAACTCACTTCAAAACTTAATAGGCACGTGAACTTTTGACCCACGTAGTCGTAATTTATGTTCCTGCAAAATTCATTCATATCTCACTATTCATAATATTGCTTAATTCATTCGGATTGATTTGAAACAGCAGGATGTAAATGCGATGGCATTTTGCAGTGATGTGATGACTCATGTGATGAATTCTGAGCTGCTCCACTGATCAGATGAACACCTCAACTGAGGCTCCAAACAAAAGTTTCGGTAGGATGCACCGACTCACAGAGGCCCTGTTCACACCTGGCATTAACCTGCATTAGGAGCGTCACAGGGAGGACATTTTCCCACCGGTTAATAAATGTGTGTAATAAACCGATTACACCGGACATTTTACAAGAAAAGACGGCTCTCAACATCTCTGGAGTGCTTACTTTGATCTTTACCATCGGGTGGCCTCTCCGGTCCAGCTTTTGCTACGAGGCCGCAGATTTCTACTTAGAGCCACTGCGCTGTGCACACCGGCTGTGAACGCTCCGTCCTCCAGACGGCGATTGCCTCATTAACGTCATGGTTCCCTTATAGCATTGGGTTTATCTGAATATGCCAAATAGGCGCTTTTGCTTTTCGCTTTGACACCAAATCCTCCGCCATCGTCTTGTCTGTCAACTCTCTCGTTCCGTGTGTCAAATCTGACTCCTGCTACTCTGAGCTGAGACTCCGTACGGAGCAGACACTTTCAGTTTCAGATTGTAGCGTCCGTCGTCCAACTATGTATTAATAACACGGTGCTGATATGCCAAAATGAACTAAATGGGTTTTATTTCTATTAGAAAAAAGCAAAACGACAGTGGGGCCTGTGAGCAGGTAATATAATCGGTGCACAGTATGTCCGACCACCGGTAACACCGACTACCACGGCAAGCCTAACATACGTCCTCAGTGATCAGATCACAAGTGGACATCTTTAAGTATGTCTGTTCACACCTGGCATTAGAATGCGTCTCCACGAGTCTCCAGTGATCACTTGTGATCAGATCTCACTTTCCCGCTCTATACGCAAATAAACACGCAGTAAACACACGGCTAATACAGCAGACGTTGTGACGTACTATTACAGGAATGTCAGTAGTAATATCCTACATATTCGTGAATGCAGGTACATTTTATTAACATCAAAATAAAAAGTTATTGTACCAACGGTCCCCGGGGATCTCCACGCTGCCGGCACCGCCGCCTTTGCCAGGCAATAGCGGAGCACGGGGCTTCAGACACGGAAGCACCGGAACAATAACACTGACACATCTCCAACAGTATGATAATAATGCACTTTGCGTGCTTAGTCTGTAGATATGTAGTCTATAAATAAGATATATTTTAATAAAATACGGATGTACCGACAGGATACAGTAGAGCACAGAGGCCGTTTCCATGGTGCGAGGCAAACAAGCGCTCGCGTCTGCCTGTCTATTCACCTGAGGAGCGCAGTGATCCCGCGGACCCCAGCAGGACGTCAGATGAGTAGGCGGTCCTTAATGTGGCTCAGGACACATTCACTACACATTGCTAACAGAATGTGGCCATATGTGGCCCAGACCACCTCTGAATGTGGTCTGAGCAACCTGCGTCTTGAGTGCGTTCATACCTATATTTAGAGCTCTCCACTTGAGATTGGATCACTCAGTACGTATGTTAATACCAGGTCTGAACAATAGCAAAAGAGAGTGGAGAAGTTCAAGCTGTGGCCTTTTAGAGTTGTGCTTCTGTAGTGTTACTGTATGACTTCTTAAGATACCAGTAATGAGAATTTATGCATTGCAGATAAAGACTTTGATTGATGTCTGGAAGAGAAGAAGGCGGGAGAAAAAAAAACTTTCAAAGCAATGGACAGGAACAAGATAACTGGGGATTGAAAAAGCTGGGGACACAGAGGAGGGTAGAAGGAAGAAAGGCACATCAGAGGGGCGGTGAAGAGCTCTCAGTGCTGCCACAGTGCCAACTGAATGACAGCACATCAGATAGCAGCCCAATCGTGGCGCCCCTGCTGAACTCCGCTGCCAGGGCTGTCACAGCCTCGACTGGAGATTAAAAGACACTATTGCATGTGCACACGCATGCAAAGCCCACATTTTTGTACATACACAATGCACTCTGTAGCCTCTGTGGTAGCACAGGGGGGTGATGATAATTGCTATAATTATATATCTAAATTAAAACAGTTTTCACACAGTGACAGGCCTATATTAGTGCATTTAACATCTTTATTGCAATAACTGGGTAGGGCCATCAAGGGTAGCACTTTATATTCTCTGCCACTCACATACAGTAACAGCACCATAGCAACAGCAGAGAGGTTTAATTCCATTTTAGAATTGAGGAACTTTAAGGGGAGACACTACAGGTGATAACTGAGAGATATCACCATGAAACTTAGCCTTTTCACACGTCATTTGTACACCACGCAAATGTTTCAGGCAAGAAAACCACTCATTTAAGGTAAGGAAAAACGTCACGGTTGGGCTTAAATAAGTACTTAAACAAAGTAAAACATGTACAGAAACACATCACAAACGTCAATAAAACACACGTGACAAATGTCACTAACATAACTTACAAAACAAAATACCGGTCAACAACGGTCTCGAACACAGGTCTCCTGGTTCAAAGTCCACTTTTTTGTCTTTCTCGCTTTATATTCTACATCACCAACTCTTACCATAGTGTTTTTACGTGGATGCTTATACATTGCTGTCAGTACAGGATACATGACGTACAAATGACATGCGGAATTCAAGAAAGGCGTATTTATTGCACGCTAAACACCTTGCTCATTATGGAGGCATTTATATACCTTTTCCTGTGAACAGGCTGGAGCAAACCCCTCTGTAAAAACCTTCAGAATATAGAACCCAACTGGAAAGTGTGGTGGATGTAAGTGCTACTGAAGTGGAGATTTCTTTCTCAAAACTCATTTAGAGAAAACGGCCTATAAAGGTATGGATTGTAAAATTCCATACGTTGTGAAAACACTACAGGGTACAAAATGTTAACTGATAGATATCACCGTGAAACTCCCCCAGTTGATTACTTACATTAAGACAATTATTTTTTTACATTACAAGTTTTCTGAAATGTTATGTTTAAATATGCAAATGAGGCGTTATCTAATGCTAACTTTGGGTGAATTTAGGAGAAATCTACAGACGTAAATAGACAAAATGTAGTAAAATAAACACCTAAATATGTTGTTATCGAAGCAAAATAGGCAAATAGTGTCACCTTAAAGATAATATTGAATAATGTCATCATTTTGGCCAAGATTTTTTGTTGGAGTCTTATGTAATCCTTCATTTCTTCTCTCTTTACATCTATCAGTCATTGGCCTCTTACCTTGTTAATGGGGAGGAAAGCAGGCTTGTGTGAATTCAAAAGCACAAGAGTGTATCACACTGCAGTGGATAAATGTTTTCCCCTTCCTGTTTGGCCATCAACCTGCATCTTTGTGTCGAGCTCTTTCTCTCTCCCTATAATTTTGCTCGTTTCCTCACATGTCCCGCTCGTCCCCTCTTTCTCCACCGCAACCGCCTGATACGCTATTGACAGGGCCGAGAAAACACTCTAATGGTGTGTATAATTCCAAAATGGTTTCCGTAATTAAATAGCGTCTTGACATTAATTAGTTCGAGCTGTTGATAATACAGCCAGCCCAAATTCTTTCGCAGTGCCTTCTATTTAATTAACCAAATGGACTGATAAATAAGGAGCCAATTGCTTTCAGTCTTGCCGTGCATCCGTTAACCAATGCACTCTCCTCAAACCAGCTCCTCCTGACTCTCCCTATTGTTGGCTAACGGCTGGCTAAACTGGGCACTTGGCCCATCGAGGACACTGCTGCAACATAGGTTGCACACATTTATAGCACTACAGTTTGTTTCTTTATTTGGCCCACTTACAGATTGGAAAGTAATTACCAAGTACCAATAAACCACTGGGGTGGGATGTTTCACAAGCCTTATTAGCCATGTGGATGGCTCTATTGATGGAAATGTCTGTCGGTTGGTCGGGCAATCCCAGTGTCAAACCTCCAGTTCTGAAAAGTGAAGCCAATGTGGAAGTGCCTTAAACTTGCATTCCATCTAACAGCCAGCAGGGGGCGACTCCTCTGGTTGTATAAAAGTCTCTGAGAAAATGAGTCTACTTCTCTCTTGATTTATTACCTCAGTAAACATTGTAAACATGAGTTTATGGTCTCAATCTCTAGTTTCAAGTCTTCTTCAATACAACATGATGTTCATTTAGTAAATTATGGTCCCATTTAGAGTCAGATAGACCATAAAGCAGGGGATGCTTTAGGGCGGGGCTACCTTGTGATTGACGGGTCTCTACCACGGCGTTGTCCAGTCTGGGAGTTGTCTGTGTTTTCGTCTTAGAACTTTAACCCTTTCACAGTGTGTTTTCACTTCATGAAAGTTCATTGTAACATTTTGGTCGCCTAAAAATGTCTTTTTCCGCATTCGGTTGTAGTTAGCTCCACCCTCTCGTGTCACTTCTGGTTCCAAAAAAACAAGATGGCGACAATCCAAATGCAGAACTCGAGGCTTCAAAGCCACAGTCCGCAAACCAATTGGTGACGTCATGGTGACTACGTCCACTTCTATACAGTAGATGGTCAGTCCCTTACTTTAGTCTAGTTGTTTATATCCCAACAATTCTTGAATGAATTGGACTGAAATTTTGTAGACACCCATGGTTCTCAGATGATGTAAACTTGGTCAGTTGTAACTAGCGGCATCATCAGGATCAGCATCTTCATTGTACTCTCACCTATGGTCATGAGGGCTGGGTCATGACCCAAAGAACTAGATCACGGGTACAAGCGGCCGATATGGGTTTTCTCAGGAGGGTGGCTGGCGTCTCCCTTAGAGATAGGGTGAGAAGCTCAGTCATCCGTGAGGGACTCGGAGTAGAGCCGCTGCTCCTTTGCGTTGAAAGGAGCCAGCTGAGGTGGTTTGGGCATCTGGTACGGATGCCCCCTTCATGGGAGCCTCTGTAGGGAGGTGTTCCAGGCACGACCAGCTGGGAGGAGGCCACAGGGAAGACCCAGGACTAGGTGGAGAGATTATATCTCCACACTGGCCTGGGAACGCCTCGGGATCCCCCAGTCAGAGCTGGTTAATGTGGCCCGGGAAAG
>CAKAOH010009932.1:0-31147 GCA_916701665.1 Sebastiscus tertius
GACTTGCCCCAAACTGCATGTGATTATCATAAAGTGGGCATGTCTGTAAAGGGGAGACTCGTGGGTACCCAGAGAACCCATTTACATTCACTGATCTGGAGGTCAGTGGTCAAGGGACCCCTTTGAAAATGGACATGACAGTTTTTCCTCGCTAAAATTTAGTGTAGGTTTGGAGCGTTATTTAACCTCCTTCATGACCAGCTAGTCTGACATGGTTGGTACCGATGGATTCTTCAGGTTTTATAGTTTCATATGATACCAGTATCTTCACTCTGGCTTTAAAACTGAGCCGCTACAACCTAAAAGTCGCACGTTGCATTAACGCTTTAAATTAATTTGTGGCATTAACTTTGACAGTCCTAAGTTGAATCAGAATCTGAGGAAAAGTGTCAGTTTGTTACTTAAGTTGAAAAAGAATAGTAAATAAATAAAATAATTCCTGAAAACGTATCTTATGAATACAACAGGTGTGTCTTTTTTCCTTATTGTGATTAGATCTATTTAACTCTTTTAGAAGAGTGATAAGACACAATTTCTGTGCATGTCTTTAAGCTTTCTCCTCATCTCTTTTTACTCTAACTTAATAAATATATTTATGAATGTAGGTGATTCTGACATATGAAATGATTTTTTTTCCTATGTACTTTATTAAATTGTTAATTATAAATGATTTTTAAGTGTTTTATCACTCTGGGCTTTGTGATTATTAAACTTTAGCGTGCAGGCGTTACCTTTTGTTTTGCACCTACAGTACATGTATAATTACTCTCCTTCAACTATGGTGCTTATGTTACCAGCACTGTCAATCAAATGGGATCAAACCACACCCACACAGTCCTGACGGAGCAGATCACGAGATTCTCACGGTTAAACAGCTCATAAATAATGAGGATAACTTTGTTTATTGTTCTCATAAGTCCTAAATGTTTCATGTTGTAGAGGAACAGCATCGAGGAGCCGACATGACGCCAGTACTTACGTGCCACAAGGCCGATCCCTGGAACGTGATCCGCCAGCAGCCTGAGCAGGAAGAGAATCTTTTCCCTGCAGATTAACAAACAGTCATATTAAACACAATTTAAGAGCCAATAAAATACCAATAAATTGTGCTCTTTGTGCTATTTTAACATTTAAAACGGCATTCATTCTCGCAAAACAGTTTATTTCATATATAAACCATTCATTGATTATTCCGCTGAAAGAAAATGAATCACAGACATTTATGATAATCAATTCATCTGTTTTATATTCGTGTAAATTGAATATCTTGGATGTTAAACTGGACAAAACAAGCCAGCTGAAGACGTCATATTCCCTGAGTGTGTAGATTCTCTCCTCTCGGTTACTGACCAGACACACTTACTCAGAGAATTTGTCATAGAAGGGTGAACGAAGGAGGTAGTACAGCAGAAGGAATGTTCTCCTCCTCATCTCGGCCCTCTCCCATCGATTTAGAAATGTCGTATCACTGAGCACAGCGAAACTACAGAGAGAAGGACACAGAACCGGAATGACTTCTTATACTGTAATCAGAGACACGACAGAGAATGAGATCCTGAAGCGATAGTTATCTTTGCTTCGTGTTTTCATAACTCAGCGTTCTCTTGCCAAGTCTGATAGACATCTTAAAACAAACAAAGCTCCTGGATGACTGACGAGGTCTGGCCTCTGATGAGAGTTAATAACACAGCTAGCAGCTATAAATAAAAAAGTCATTAAATACAGTAAAAACTAATTTAAAAATCTATTTATTTATTTATTTATCTTTGTAATTCCCTTATTATTTACTCTTCTGTTTAATTTTGTGTTATTGTGTTTAATTATTTGATCAATTTATTTTGGGAGACCTGAAGTTTTATCCTCCATAGCTTGGGAAGACCACAGTACTACGGAGGATGGAACCTGCCAACATCATTTAGGTTGTAGCGGGCTCAGTTTTAAAACTAGAGTGAAGATACTGGTATCATATGAAACTACAAAACCTAAAGAATCCATCGGTACCAACCATGTCACACTAGCTTGTCGTGAAGGAGGTTAAATAATGTTCCAAACCTAATGCTAAATTTTGGCGAGGAGAAACTGTCATCTCCATTTTCAAAGGGGTCCCTTGACCTCTGACCTCCAGATCAGTGGATGTAAATGGGTTCTCTGGGTACCCACGAGTCTCCCCTTTACAGACATGCCCACTTTATGATCATCACATGCAGTTTGGGGCAAGTCATAGTCAAGTCAGCACACTGACACACTGACAGCTGTTGTTGCCTGTTGGGCTGCAGTTTGCCATGTTATGATTGGAGCATATTGTTTTATGCTAAATGCAGTACCTGTGAGGGTTTCTGGACAATATCTGTCATTGATTTGTGTTGGTCATTGATTTACAATAATAAATATATACATACATTTGCATAAGCAGCATATTTGTCCACTCCCATGTTGATAAGAGGATTAAATCCTTGACTAATCTCCCTTTAAGGTTCATTTTGAACGGACAATCGAAAATAAATACTTTAATTCATTGACAGCCCTAAAAATAAAAACATAAACATAATTAGTACTCTACTTGTTCTGTTAACTATATAAAGATCTAATAATTTATAATCATGTGAATGAAGAAATGAATATTGCGGAGGAGGAGCTTGCATACCTGGAAAGTTCGAGGGCTCCGGAGATGAGCCACGGCTTCCAGGAGTGTTTCCCACAGAGTCCGAGGCAGAGCACTGCAGGCAGGAAGGGCTGCTTTAAGGACAAATAATAACAAAGTCTCCAGTACAAACACAAAGGAATATAATAATAACTAATATGCTTTTAAGAATTTAAAAGTTTCTGTGTAAATGGTTGTATAATTAGGGTTTTTCTAGATTAAATATAATCTATGTAAATCTATGTATCTATCTGAGCATCTATCTGCTCATACAGCACACGGGTGGCTTTGCTATTCTGCAGAATGACACTCACTATAGCTACAGCTTGCAATAGTTTGCCATCTAGAGGTCAACGCAATTAATGCAACACAACTGCTTATTTGTTAGTTTGCAAGATACCCCACAAGGAACAACAAATGTTGTAAGATAAAGAACATTTTTCTAAAAAACCAGTGACCAACATCTGCCTCACCTACCCTGTGCTAGTCTTTGTGTGTTTTCTGATGCAGAACCAGATAAAACCAGAAGTTCCTATTAACATTTAGATGATTGTGTGGTTCAGTATTAAACTATGTGTAACCAGGACTGGAGTGACAGCGAGGGAAGGATACAGTGTACAAGCGGCCGTCCGATGTACACGGACTCGGCGAGGGTCTCCCGGAGCTTCATCTGCGTCGGTCTGCTGAGGAGCTTCTCCCCGTTTAAGCTGCTCCTCTTCTTCTTCTTCTGACTCGGGGCTCCCCACAGCCGGGCCTGCAGGGAGGGAGCTGACACGCCACCAGAGACAAGAGGAAGTGAAGAGGTGGACGGGTTATTTAACACAGTCACAGTGAAAAGACAATAATAGTCCATTTATAGCCTCAGAGACCTCGGAGCTGATCGGTAGAGCAGCAGAGAACTGATGCAGCTGCAGTGTATATTCATGTATATGTGCATATGGGTATTGATTTTAATATTTCTAACCTTATTTTTATTATTATTATTATTATTATTTAGAGGGTTTTATTTTCAATCTTTTGCATTTTATGTATTCTTTTTCGTCTAATTTTTACTATTATTATTGAACATGTGTTATTTTCTATTAATTATGGCATTCTATCGCCGTGTTTATGTTTGTTTATTTGTATTATTTTTAATATTATTTTAATTTTAAATCTTATTTTTACTATTTTTATCAAGTGTGTTTTATTTTCCATCTTATTTTACATTAATTATAGCATTCAATCCCCGTTTTCATGTTCATTCTATGTATAATTTTGTATATTACTTTTATTTTTTTATCTTATTTTTACTATTATTATCAAGTGTGTTTTATTTTCCATATTATTTTCCATTAATTATAGCATTCTGTCCTCATTTTTATGTTCCTTCTATGTATTATTTTTAATATAATTTTTATTTTTTATCTTATTTTTACTATTATTATTAAGTATGTTTTATTTTCCATCTTATTTTACATTCATTATATGATTAATTATGTATGAAAAGTGTTATACAGATAAAGTTTGTGGAGGCCTCCATGTCGTCGGTTAATCCCTGATAATGGACACCACGTCGGTCATTATCCCTTACTGATTATCAATGGCTCAGTTCTATTCCAGTGTCCCAGTAAGTCATGACAGTGAGCGAGCTGTAAACCAAAGAGCAAAGGTTTCCATAGGGCAGAAAGCTGAAGCGTACCACTTTTCAGTTTAACACGTTTAACATTCTTCAGAGTCAGAGAGCAGCCAGGCAGCAGGTTTCTGCTCTGTGTGTGACCTTGTGTGGATTTGATCTTTAAGTGTGTAAACGTTGATGTTTGGTGGTTATTAAGTTACCTTCTGAGTAAAAGAAGAGCTACATGATAACCTCAACTGTTAGGAGTTTTGTTAGCTGATACAGGACTCATGCAGGAGAGCTAATTAGTTGTTTTTTGTGAGGGAGTGACAGACCCTCAGGTGAGCGTGAAACCTAAGTGTTGAGGTTATGACAGCCTTCGGCAGCACAGCATATGTGCAACATGTGTTGTCAGCCAGCATTCAGCTCGTTTGGTGCCTCTGGTATGCAGAGCATTCAGAGGATGGATGGATCAGACTAGAGACCTAGAGCATTCAGAGGATGGATGGATCAGAGTAGAGACCTAGAGCATTCAGAGGATGGATGGATCAGACTAGAGACCTAGAGCATTCAGAGGATGGATGTCTTTCCTAGCTAGACTAAATGTAAACTTAAACTAGTCTTACCGCTGCCTAGTGGCCTGATGACCCGTCCTGACCTCTGACCCACGAAGCAGGTGTCATCTTGCTGCTCTAGGTTACCGTCATCTGTGGAGAAGAGGAAAGAAAACAATCTCATCCACTTCATATACACACACATCACTCTTTCAATGCACAAATGTCTGTGCACTTTAAAGCAGCTTTGTTTGATGTTTCTTTTTTGGCCACTTTGGAACAAGCTGTAAACGCTGACATATCACCTTATAGAGTTGTAATGGTCAACATCTTAGCAAACATTTGTATAACCTGTGAGAAGGAGAGGATAACTGACCTTCACTGACAAATTCTGCACCTCTGTCGAGGGGGATTATGGGAGGTGTAGTCTGGATGCCGGATTTGTACCACAGAAGAAGCACGAGGCGAAAAATTGCCCTGAAGATCAATGTGAAAAACAAAAATCTGGTCAGAGACAGGAGAGTATACGGGGAACGCCATGGTGATACATGAAGCATGGGATTTATCTTCACTGGAACTAAAAGGCCCAAGCTGCCCCAGAGCAAATCTATACCAAATGGTGTGTCCACATACTTTTGGCTAGGTAGTGTATGTTGAATTTGGCATTTCAAATAAAGTCAATTTGAGAAACACAAAAAGTAAAATTCAGGATACTAAAAAAATCTTGTCAGATCGGTGCAAAACTTTAATTTACTAATTTTTTTAATTGTGTCACAAGAGGAAGAAACTTACTTAAAAATCTGAATGAGTGATATCACCAGCCAGCGGCCGAGATCACCCCACAGCTTGCAGGCTCCCATCTCCAGGAAAACCTCCAGGTGCTCCATCACAGACAGCCAGGTGAGGATTCTCTGCTGGGAGAGAGACTGAACACACAGCAGGAACAGGAGTCAGCACTTTCACTTTCACTCTGCACGTCACTTTACTACCATCTACTGGGAGACACGGGACTTTAAAATGGAGAAGAGCTTCAGCAGGAGTTTTGTCTCTTCTACCAGAGCAGGCCTGAACGAACCTCACCTCGCTGACGCTGTGGTGAGCTGCTGGGATACTGGATGACTGTGTACATGGAAGATCTCAAATCTTCCTCTCGGACAATAAATCTAAATCCTTTTGTGTTTGATAGGTTATATTTGTTTAAACAAAAAGCCTGGGGAAAAAAGGTAAAAATCTTGATACAACTTGTATTATTACCTCCCTTGTTTTTCTTACTCTATATTATAGACTGAGACATCAATCAATGTCAATGTCATGCATTGGCCTGTATAAACACCATTACTGTTTGTGTCTCCTTAAAGGCACTGATGCAGGAAGCATTTATTTCTCTGTGAATGCATCGGTGCTCACCACGGGGAAGGCACATCGCAGCCCTTTGCGTAGAATACTGTCATTGAAGAGCACCAGCAGGTTGGAGGCAGAGTACACTGAGAAAGAGACAAAGGTAATGTATTGATAAGGTATCATTCATTGTGTATAATCATGTAATACAATACTTCACTATCTTGTTGTGTAAATAACAAAATATACAAACACACAATTACAATTCATCTAGATATATATTAGTATGTTTCTGTCTTTATGCCCACCAACCCTGTGTGGAAACTTACAGCCTAAATAACGACCAACATATGTGTTTATGAAAAAAGGAAAAAGATTAGAGAGCCGCTGATTATCATTATCAGAGCTGAAACTAACATTATCAACAGCACTGGGCAATATGACGATATATACATATGTGTATATATATATAAAAATAATCAAGACAATATAAAAATGTCTATCGTTTATATTTTTAGCTCGCCAAGGCCGAAGGCCGAGGAAGGAGGTTATGTTTTCACCGGCGTTGGTTTGTTGGTTTGTTTGTTTGTTTGTTTGTTTGTCCGTTAGCAGGATAACTCCCAACGTCCGCGATGGATTTGAATGACAGTTTTTGGAGGGGTGGGGTATGGCACAATGAACAATCCATTCGATTTTGGTGGCGATCCGGATCATGATCCGGATTCAGGTATATTTTTAAGGATTCCGATCAGCCTGAGCATTAAAACCACAGAGTATAACACATGCACAGTGTAACTGATGACGTGTTGATGACGCGTGACCCGCCTCCTTCTGAGAGCAGAAAGATACGTGTATGGATGTGTGGCGAGACTCCAAGGTGCGGAAGCTGCTGGCTGTCCGCGGTGAGAAAGAACAAAGCTGTAGCTGACGTGATGAGAGACAACGTAGTGTAACGTTATACAGACATAACAAGGCTGCTGAATGGGAGAGGCATCCGTCGATCCTGTTTTTAAAGTCACGCGTTGGCGGAGGTCTGCGCTCTCCGAGTGCAATTCTGGTTCAATATAGTTTCTATCGCGATATAGGCTATAAGCCTATATTTATTTTGTTTCTCTAAAATCTCACTTGAAACTGTTATGTTCATTTTTAACTCAAGTACTTTTAATTTGTCAAGTATTTAATTCACACAGGAGTATACTAAAATAAGCTTTACCGTGTGGTTATTTCATATAGACTATTTATTTATTGAATTACCAGAAAACATGCTCTATTGTGATATATACATTATTGAGATATCAAATGAGCTATATTGGGATAGATTTTGGCCACATCACCCATTATCAATTTATCTGCCTATTATTTTTCTGATTAATCGTTTGAGCTTTAAAATGTCGTATTGCAACTGCTGCACAGCAATTCCCCTCGTCGGGATAAATAAAGATTTATCTTATCTTATATTATGAGCTAACTGGCCTTGAAACAGCCGCTGTGTTGACCCTTGACTTTTACTCACCCAGTTCAGATATTTCATGTGAATCTGCAAATCGACCTGAAAAAATAAGATTCAGAATCAGCTTTATGGGCCAAGAATGTGTGTGTGAGTGCATACACAAGGAATTAGGCTCAGTGTTTTTGCACTGGTCTCATTGTACATACATATAAATATACATAACAACTAAGAACGAGGACAATAAAGCTGGACAAATAAAGGTAAAGAATAGACAGGACTGCTATCTGCACAAGTATATGTAAAACATGTATATATATGTATATGTATATATATATATATATATACATATACATATATATACATATATACATACATACATATATGTATATATGTATATATGTATATACATATATACATATATATATATAGATATATTTTTTTTATTTAAAAGCACAAATGACCAACAGCATAAATAAAATGTCTATATACAAGTCAAGATTCATGACATGTTGTCATGCAATTAGGTGCTGAGAACATTAAACCCAGTGTAACTCTGTGCAGCATACAGCAGGTAGCTAGTGTCATGTTTGATTACATTAAAATGAAAGTCATCATATCTGGTTCCAGTCGAGTTAACAACAGATAGAAGTGTGTAACTTTATGAATGAATACTAGTAGGTTGACTGACCTGCGATGAGGTATGAGAGCGTCCTCACGGTGCTCTCCAGCTGAGCAGCAGCAGCTGGGTTTCTCTTCACGTACTCCACGTAGCGCTCATAGAAACACCTCACTTTGTCTAAATACTCTTTAATGTTCGACATCTCAGCGTTAACTTACTGCACACTGACCAAGAAACTCTTCATCTAGCCGCTGAGCTCGCTGTATACCGGCTGTGTGGAGGAGTTAGTGAGAGAGTTAGTTTGAGAACATGAGGAGACTTCTGCTTCAAAACAAAACACTAACTTCCGTGTTTGGATATGATCCGTCCGTCAGTCATTGACGTCCCCCCCACACCCCGCTCGCAGGGTTTGAACACATTGGTTCCTGGTTCCTGTTAGCATGCTAGTATGTAGCATATATAGTTTATTTATTTATTTATTTATTTATTTATTATTTCAAAATGGCAGGATCCATAGTAACAGCAGAAAACATTAAAAACATTTACATACAAAAGAGGCATAGCAAAAACATAAACAAAGAGCTGTGCCAAACATAAAAAGGACAACAGTAATGAAACAAAAAACAACATAAAAAAAACACTATACAAATAAATATATAATAATAAAAAAAAGACCATGCGAGAGTATGACAACAAATTCACTTAAAAACTTTAAAGATATTGCATACATTCATTGTTTTCATTGATTTTTTGTTTTGTGAGGAAGAAATTGTTGACAGATACAATTCCATTTCTTTCATAAATACAAAGAAATTTGTATGTATTGTATTGTACTTTTTTTTTGTAAATTGTGAATGTGGAACTTTGTCTTTGTCACTGTAACCATAGCAACTAAATATAATATTTCTGTAGTACAGTGCAAAATCTGAGAAAATGTTAACAAGTATAAAATTATTGACATCTTTCCACAATTCACATGTAAATTTACAGGACCAGAATAAATGAGAGCAAGTTTCAGGATGTGATTCACAGAAGGAACAATTTACGTCTAAATGTCACTCTTTAACTTTACAATTTACATCTACAGTGTGTCACTAGCTTATATAGTAGTGATGGGAATTTAGGGTCTTTTTAGTGAGCCGGATCTTTTGGCTCGGCTCACCAAGAAGAGTCGGCTCTTTCGGCTCCCAAACGGCTCTTCGTTTTACCACTTCTGCCTTTTATAATTCAGCCAAATTTAGCGCAGTTTTGACCTATGATTAGTATGTGTGCACATATATCACTTAAATTATTCAATATAATTATACTAATCCTTATAATTTCCAGAATACCATAATTTTACATGCTGCTTTACAACGCACCGCTCTGCATCGCATCATTACAGTTTTGTGGTTATATCAGCAGCATGTTAAGTCCTGTTGCATTTTATTCTCATAATATTACATGAGGGACATAAACTACTGTTTAACTAATTCCTATCAGTCCAGGGTCGCCAAACCAAACTCTATTAAAAATTCTGACCCAATCATAACACCTGACATTCAGGTTTTCCAAATAAAATACTGCTATGTGGAATTTGTGAGCCGAATTAAAGAGTGTTTCCTTTAAATTCGGTGAAGCATCGCATCGCATCGCAAAGAAGCCGCAACGCACCTGAGCCCACCGCTTCGCACCGCATCGCACCACAACCCACATGTGAGCGTGCATGGAACAACGACCCGGTAGATTTATACGTGTAAAACGTTACAAACAGTCCCTTTAAAGAAAAAAAAAAAGAATCGTTAAAAGAGTCGGCTTTTTGAACCGATTCGTTCGGACGACACATCCTTTAAGAGAGCTCCCCGTTTCTTCTTCCGGACACGTTATTGTTGCATCAGCATCCAAACATCCAGCTCTGCGGCCATGTCGACCTCAGGAGAGACAGGTACAGTTAATAATGATTGTTTATCACCTTATAGACACGTTAGTTGAACACATATTTAAAGACAATGATTTAATGCGACCTGTCATAGCCGTTAATCTGCCGTTAGCTGCGTTAGCTGAAGGTAACCTGCTGAGTGACTGACCAGCCGAACCCCGTTTAAAAATCTGTGTATTTAAACTCACAGATAAAGGAGCTGAATGTTTCCACAAAGACACGCAGGTCAACAAATAAGACTCAAAAGCTTCGCCGAATTATAGGAAATACTCTTTAATTCGGCTCACATATTCCACATAGCAGTATTTTATTTAGAAAAGCTAAAAGTCAGGTGTTATAATTGGGTCAGAATTTTGAATGGAGTTTGGTTTGGCGACCCTGGACTGATGGACATTAGTTACAGCTGAGCATTTAACAGCAGTTTATGCTCCTCATGTAATATTATGAGAATATAAAATGCAACAGGACATAACATGCTGCTGATATAACCACAAAACTGTAATCTATGGCCTAAAATAAAGACAATATATTTATTCTGAGCTGTTGTGCAGCTCAACATCTTCAATAATGGCTGTATTCACATCTGGCCAGATGTTATTTTACATCCTGGTTGACTGCAGATATTTACAGGTAACTAGATAACTAACAGTATTGTTGTTATTGTTATTGTTGTTGTTATTATTATTATTATTATTGATAATAATAATAACAACAATACTGTTAGTTTATGTTAAATTATCCAAATTACATTTATAATATGTGCTTGTTTTTATTTTCACTTTTGCTCTTGCATCATCTAGTATGATCTGTTATGTTGTCTTGCCTATATATGTATTTTATTTAAGGTTCAAGTACAATAGGTTAAGACTATAATAATAATAACAATAATAATAATAATAATGTTAGTTTATGTTAAATTATCTGTTATATTTTTAATATGTTTGTTTTTTAGTTTCAGTTTTGCTCAGTTGCAAAATGCAACAGGGCATAACATGCTGATATAACTACAAAACTGTAATCTATGGCCTAAAATAAAGACAATACATTAATTCTGAACTGTTGTGCAGCTCAGCATCTTTAATAATGACTGTATTCACATCTGGCCAGATGTTATTTTACATCCTGGTTGACTGTAGATATTTACAGGAAATAATAATAATAATTATAATAATAATAACAATAATAACAACAGTACTGTTAGTTTATGTTAAATTATCCAAATGAAATGTTTAATATTTGTTTGTTTTTACTTTCACTTTTGCTCTTGCATCATCTAGTTTGATCTGTTATGTTGTCTTGCCTATATATATACATATATATATTTTATTTAAGGTTCAAGTGCCATAGGTCCTGAGACTGTGTTGGAATCATTTGTATTATTATTATTAGTAGTAGTAGTAGTAGTAGTAGTAGTAGTAGTAGTAGTAGTTTTACTGTATTATTATTAGTAGTAGTAGTATTAATATTATCGTTGCAACATCTTTACTGTAAGAAAACAAAACCACTTCCCCTTTTACCCAGCCATGAGAGCAGTATTACATCTGTACACATCAGCATACGAAACATCATTTGAAAATCTTCTTCTCCTCTCAAGTTATAACACGACACTGAGAGGAGAAGAATCTGAAGCATTAGACTCAGTCAAAAGCAAAACATGTGGCTGTCTGCTCTTTTTAGGGACACCGGGAGTTTCATATGATCTGTAGGATTTCAGTTTAGTTTTAACCTTTTTGTTACATAGTTTGAATTTATGTTGAATTATATAAGTTCTTAATATGTTTTTCTTTTGTTTCAGTTTTGCTCAGTTGCATCATCTAGTTTGATCTGTTTAGTTTCTGTTTGACAATTTCACTTTGTTTCTATATATATTTTATTTAAGTGCCAAAGGTCCTGAAACCCGCTTGAAATCACTTGTGTTAATATTGTTATTATTATCATTATTATTATTAGTGGTAGTAGTAGTAGTAGTGTTTTTATAAGTCATAATAATAATAATAATAATAATAAGACAACCTATGAAAACAAACTCAGTTCAGCTTTTTCTAAGCTCCCTATGACACTGATCACCTCTACAAGACTTTGTAATTTAGATGTAATTGATTAAGGACTGCACTGAAGTCTATTAACCTCAATAACGCAGTTTCTTTATTGTCCCCTTAAAAACAAAACCTGTTGCCCTCAAGGCCCAGCGGTCTACGTAACCTCTACGTCCCTGCTTCGAATCACAGAACTACATTCATTTCTATTTTATGTTTTGGAGAAAATTTTCATTCAAGGTCATCCAGAGAACTCTGGATGACACTTTATGGTTAATCTGCAGCTATTTGTGTTTGTTTCTTTCTGACTTTCAGTCTTAGTATATACTGTAGTTGTGGTCATGCGTGGATGGAGAAAATAAATTGAAAGCTTTTTGGGTTTCACACTTTGTGTGCTTGGAAAAACCCATCCAGTCCATTTCAGTTTCACTCTTAGTCATTTCTGAGAATAGGTGTTTTACACAGACAGAAAAGACTTTGTTTTTCTGTAGGATAAAGAATTGTCTTCAGGGGGCAAAACTGATTTATTGATCAAGGTTAATTGGCATTTTGGAACTTCATATATTAGTTTAGTTATTTATCATAATGTTGTTTTAATTAGTTTATATGTGTTTGTCATTCTCATCACATTTAGAGTCATTTTCCCTCTTGCTTCATGTCATGTTTCTAGCCCCGCATTGAGTACTGTGCGACCAGCACCAGTTGTAACTCAACATCTGTACTGTAATAAAACAACACTGCTCCTTAAACTCAGTCATGAGTGCAGTATAACATCTGTCCACGCTGGCATATGAAGCATCATTTGAAAAACTCCTCTTCCCTGAAGTTATAACACGATACTGAGAGGAGAAAAGTCTGAAGGATTACATTCAGTCTGCTCTTTTGGGACACTGGGAGTTTGTGTCATATGTTCTGTAGGATTTCAGTTTAATTTTCTTTGTTACATGATTTGAGTTGGAAGTGTGCTGCCTGACCTGCTGCTAAGCACCGCAGGTCTTGGCTGTGAGTCCCTGGTAAACTGGTGGTGCTGTTGTTGGTGTTTTCTCCGGCTGTTGCGGTCCTAGTCGGTAATTCTTTGCGAACATTTGCCCTCTTGTTTCTGCAGCCTTTGAGTATGGCTTCTTGCTACAGATAAATGAGGAGGCCGCGCTGGCAGCGGCCCTGAATGACTACCTCACCTCACGCAGCTACCTGGCTGGGTTCAGCCCCTCCCAGGCCGACCAGAAAGCCTTTAAGCGCCTCCACAGGCCCCCAGATCCACAACGCGTCCACGCTCTGCGCTGGTACAGACACATAGCAGCCCTGCAGCAGGACCTCAACCCTGAGAGCAGCAGTGAGTAGACAGCTGAAGGCATGAACAGGTTTAGACGTGGTGGCGGTCCCTTGTGTACCAGCCGGGATGTTGAGGCTGTCTGAGGTCCTCAAAGCAGGAAGCATTGTTGTTGATTCAACTAAAAGCAGCTCTGATCTTCCCCTCTGCAAACACTGACATGCATGAACACAGAATTATTTTGCATTTGAATGAATTCAGTTTCTTTCACTCCTCTTGTCATGGCAGCATACAGTATGTAGCTGAGCGCAGGAGAGACTCAGTTTATCACTGATCAAACAAAACGTCAGCAGCTGGGGCGAACCCACAGACACCTACCCAAAGAAGACCTGGTGTTGACTCTGCAAATGCAGAAGTGTGACATTTACAGGAAATTCGATATCATTTCTCTCACTGCATGTGTTCACAAACATTTAATATATATTGTGTGCTGTCCCCGCTTGGTGTTTGGGCTCTGTTTGGCTTTCACGGCTTCACTGGCTCCTCACGTTAACGTGTTTATTCAGTAACTGAACATGTGTAGCTGCTTTCCTCTAAAAAGAAAAGAATGAGATGATTCACTTCACTTTTGTGACATCTGACTAAAGGACTAAACAAATGAGCAGTCTATTTTCCTGAGCTGTCTGAGATAAGATATAAACACTGAACAAAAATATAAATGTAAAACTTTTGTTTTTGCATCCATTAATTTGCCAGTTGAAATTAAAGATCTTTAATTAGACTTCTTTTCTCTGCACACAAAAGACTCATTTCTCTCAAATTTTAGGTCACAAATTAGTTTAAATCCGTGTTAGTGAGCACTTCTCCTTCCTTTGCCAAGATAACCCTCCACCTGACAGGTGTGGCGTATCAAGATGCTGACAAAACGGCATCATTATTACACAGGTGTGCCTCAGACTGATCACAATAAAAGGACACTCTATAAATGTGCAGTTTTATCACACAACACAATGCCACAGATGTTGCAGGTTTTGAGAGTCTAGCAGGCAGTACGTCCCACCGGCCTCACAACCACAGACCTCGCGGTGTAACCACGCCAGCCGAGGACCTCCACATCCGGCTTCTTCACCCGCAAGATCGTCTGACGCCAGCCACCTGGGCAGCTGATGCAACTGTTGGTTTAGTTACACAACCAAAACATTTCTGCACAAACTGTCTCAGGGATGCTCATCTCAGAGGCAGCTCTGGTTAGAGCATCACGATATTTATTTCACCAAATGTCTCTATGGATTTTGCGACTGCAATGCATCCTTTAAAACCAGGAAAAACAACACTTCCTCTATCCAGTCTCACATCATGATATCGATATAATATCAATATATATTGCCCAGCCCTAGATCTGGTGGGCATTCCTGCAGTCAGCATCTGTGGCATTGTGTTGTGTGATAAAACTGCACATTTATAGAGTGTCCTTTTATTGTGACCAGTCCGAGGCACACCTGTGTAATAATGATGCTGTTTAGTCAGCATCTTGATCTGCCACACCTGTCAGGTGGAGGGATTATCTTGGCAAAGGAGAAGTGATCACTAACATGGATTTAAACCAAATTTGTGACCTAAAATTTGAGAGAAATAAGCCTTTTATGTGCAGAGAAAAAGTCTTAGATCTTTAATTTCAACTCGTGAAAAATGGGAGTGAAAACAAAAGTGTTGTGTTTATATTTATGTTCATTGTGTTCTGATCATTTCTCACACTTTGAGCTATTGTCGCATTGTTTTACTAATTATTGGAGCTTAGCAAATGAGCATAATGATAAAAAATTGCACTTGTTGGGACACTCTTCCAGTTTAAATTAACAGACCTGAAGATGGTTAACTGTGTTCCTGTTCAGTGATGTGTTGACTTTGGAGAAGAAGACTCTACAGCTTCGTTCATTTATCAGGAAATCTTTAATGCTTTACAGTTTTCTCCACGATAATGACGATCTCCTTCAAGGTTTTACATTCAGACTCATACTTAAAATAATAATAATAATAACAGCAATGTATTTTAATGCATTAGTCTGAGTACAAAATGCTTTTGTTATTTTGTGATTTCAAAGTTAGATGGTTATAAAGCAAATATAGCTTTAATGTACTAGTTGTGCTCTGTCTTAAATTAGATTTCTTTTTTTAAGAATTCAGTTTAAGGAAATTAACTTCTGGGTGACTTTTTCCTTTTGTTGCACGTCATTGTGGATACTTTTGGTCACAGTAGAGCTGAAATAATCTATTATATAGTCTATTAATTGATAATAGCAGAAAATTATCCACAACAGTTTCAGTTTATTGTTTAAGATATTTTCAAAGCAAACATTCACTGGTTCCCGCCTCTCAAATGGGAATATTTGCAGCTTTTCTTTATTTTTTTATGATAGTAAATTTAGTATCGTTGAGTTTTGGAGTGTTTGTCAGATAAAACAAGCGACTTTGAATACGTCAACTTGCATTCTTGGAAGTTGCAGTGGGCCTTTATCACTATTGTCTGATATTTTACAGATCAAACGATTAATTGATAATGAAAATAATAAATAGTTGCAGCCGTAAATCACAATAATGGTTAAAATTCAGACCCACATTAACTTTCTTTTGTTCTGTGTTCTCTATTTGTTGCACGAGGCAACTAATTTCTATTGACAACATGTATTACATTTAAAGCCACGTGTGTAGAATTAACATCATTCAAAACATAGTTAACGTTTTGGTCTGTTGACAAATGAGACAATCCCAGTGACAACAGGTACAGTTAAATCCTACTGAACACATAGTGGCTTTAAATAGTTTGTGTAAAGCATGAAGGACGGCTGAACACATTTTAAAACTGGCAATTCATGTATAAAAAATGTATGTTAAAATGTTCTTTTTTTTATTTCAGTGAAAGGAAAGCGGGTTCAGCCCACTTGGTCTCCTCCAGCAGGAACAGATGTTCCCCAACTTCGACTCTACAACAGCCTGACGAGAGCAAAGGTAGAGAGGAGGCAAATATTGAATCCTTCAGTCACTGTTCTTTGTGGTTCATAAATTATCTCAGAAAGAGTAAACTTCCTAACGAAGACGGAGCTCAGAGAAGCACCTGGGATTATAAATTAGGATGCACGTAAATTTCCCATTTGTTATTAACAGTACTATTGAACATGCTGCATTGTTCTAAGTTTTTCTTCAAAGTTTTAACATTCCCATGCATTTTATTTGAGCAATAATTCACCATTTACTTCAACGTCAGTTGGAAAGTAAAACTTCAGGATCTTTATCTGTCCCCTGCTCGGCACGGGCATTTCAAATCTTCTGATGTTTGTGATGGGGATTTACTATGTTATGCTGGTTATTTGTAAAAAGGGGTAGAGGAAGGTTATCAGTTTGTTCTTCTGTTAAAAGATCCTTTATAAGGTCATACTGAAGAGCTTCTGTGACAGGAAATGACTTTGCAACATGCAAAAACGCCATTTGTGGCCTTGTAGCTGTGTTCTGCATTGATGCTTTGGAAAGACTTGCAAACTGTACGTTGTTTTATTAATCAGAAATAATTGAAATACAGTCACATTTGTAGTCGTCGTTATAAAATGAAATCACCGTGAGCCAAAGAACAGCTGCAACACAAAAACTGAAACTGAAAATGGATTGTTTTTGTTGCTTTGACGTGGAACAATCCTTCTATCACACTTCAGGAGACTTAAAACTGTCAAACCATCACAGGCTGGAAATCACCTGATTGTACCTTAATGCTGTATTTTTCTTTTTTATCACAGTTACATCAGATACAGTTTATTGTTTGTTTGTTTTTTGTTGTTTGATTTCTTCTCTGATCTTCATGTTTTAGGAGCCGTTTGTTCCCCAGAAAGGGAACCAGGTAACGTGGTACTGCTGCGGACCGACGGTGTACGATGCCTCACACATGGGCCACGCCAGGTAAACAGATCACAGGCAAACTATTCACGATGTCAGTTTCATCCTTTATCCTTCAGTTCATGTTTGTTCTGGTGTAATGTGGTTCATTTTCTAATCCGTCTCTTTGTACAGATCCTACATATCCTTCGATATTCTGCGAAGGATCCTGAAGGACTACTTCAAGTACGACGTCCTCTACTGCATCAACATCACAGACATCGACGACAAAGTGAGTGGGACTTATAGTATAAGGAAGGTTTATTCTTCACCGGTTTGCACTCTATTTTTATTTTTAATTAAATGAATAAGTTGACTTGACATATATTTATTTAGATCTGTCTTTAATATAAACATTTATCTCTGGTAATCATTTATATTTTCCAGAAAGCTGAAGAAGGAACTTTGATTTCTTTTGGTTTACTCTCATTTATGTTTCTTTTCCCTGTTTGCAGTTTTATCTTCTAAGATAAAATTAATAATCAATAGTCTTTCATCTTGAAATGAAAACTATTTTGTGCCAATAGTACAACAGTATTTAAAACAAGACGACAAACAAACACTTCTTAATTCACCAAATGTTTGTGGACACACAAAGTACCTCATACGACCCCACTTCAGAACATCCTAACTGTCCCTTTAAGCGCCTGAGTCATTGTGTTTACTGTTATTCTGCCTTTCTGTTGGTGTTTCTTCCTCTCAGATCATTAAAAGGGCCCGGCAGAACCACCTCCTGGACCAGTACAAGGAGAAGCAGCCACCAGCTGCTCAGATACTGCAGGATGTGCTGAGCGCCAGAGGGGTGAGACCAAACTCTCAATCAGCCTTCGATACAACAAGAAGAGCTTCTGTGGATCTGATTCATTATAAATAAAATGATTATTGAACTAATAACTACACAAATACACTACTAAACAGAAAAATAAATGAATAAATAACAATGATTGTTTAATTTACAGACTTTAAAACGTCAGATAACCTGAAGCTTTCTGTCTTTTCTCTTTAACCCTCATCATCATGTGTGTGTGTTAATGTTCAGCCCTTTCAGGCCTACTTGGCTACGACGACGGATCCAGATAAGAAGCAGATGTTGGAGCGTCTGGACGCCGCTGTTACCGCCGCGCTGAAGCCCCTGCAGGCAGCGATGGAGGGCAAAGCAGCCCAAGAGGTCGTACAACCTCTGGCACAGGTAAGACTTCAGTCACTTACTGTAGATCCACATGTGAATAGTAATTCACCATCTCTTTGTGATTCATCTTTTCACTTTTGCGATGAAGATTAAAGGACTAGTTTGACATTTTGGGGAGTACAGATGGAAAAATCTCACGTCTGTACACTAAATATGAAACTATCATCAGCAGCAACTAACAAAGACTGGAAACATCATCTTGTTTACTTAGTCTGTACAAAAATAAACCACGACAATCAGTTGCCAGGAAATCTTCTCACCTGTCTTTCAGTGAGGTATTAAACTGTGTACTTCCTTAAATGCCGAACTGTTCCGTTAAGAGACGGTCGGTGGTCGAGATGTATTTTTGGCGATAGCAAAAAGAGTCCATCACGTGAACATATTTTAAAATATATAAAGTAAATAGTCATATATTAAGTGTATTAATTTCTCTTGCTACTCAATATTTTTCATTTAGCTATTTAATTCATGCTGTTTACAACACCAGAGAGCTCTCACTGAGAAAGTGAAGTATTAATATTCACAGTTTATTTGGAATAAACAGAAGAAGTGCTCAGCGGCATGAACAATGTTGATCGCTTTCTAATTTAGTCTCGTTTGAGCTGGAGCTGATTTATATTTCCTCTGTCACGGCATGAAAGCAATGCAATGACAACATAAACAATACGATGTATATTCAAAAAATATTCAAATAATATAATATTAAGTAGCAAGAGAAATTAATTTACTTCATATATGACTATTTACTATCACATTTAATTCATGATGTCTAATTACTTGATATATATTCTGCGTGTGTGTGTGTGTGTGTGTGTGTGTGTGTGTGTGTGTGTGTGTGTGTAAACCGTTTTAGTAAATAGTAGTATTTTTTTATTTTTCTGCTCATTCTGTGCTTTTTGTTGTCATTTATTGATTTTTTGTTTTTCTCCTTTAGTAGAGGGGAGGTCTGTTGTATAAGCCTGTTGGCTTCTTGACCTCTCCTGTCACATTTCTTATTTATTTTTCATTATCTGGATTTTATGCAGTCGTATGTGTGTGCCAATAAAATAAAAAAATAAAGCACAAAGTACAAACCAATCCTTCCAGGTGCTGCTGGAGAACTCCAAGGACTTGCTGTCTGAGTGGTTGGACCATCAGTTTGGAAGTCAAGTCACAGAGAATTCCATCTTCTCCATTCTGCCTAACTACTGGGAGGGAGAGTACCACAAAGACATGGAGGCCCTGAACGTGAGTAGAAGCAGTAGAAGCACAGCAAACTGTTTTCTATTTACAGACAAAATTACACAAGAAAAGCATCACAAGAGGGAGAAATTAGATTATTTGGTGACCAAACAAAAGCGAGGAGAAAGGCGTTACCACGGTTTTACACTCAGCGGCTCACATTATCGCAGTCTTGAAAGGCGAGGAGTGAGCGGAGGGGAACTCAGCTGGTTGTAATCTGCAATCAAACCACTAGATGCCGCCAAATCCTACACACTGTACCTTTAAATACACACAAGTATGTGGACAACCCTGTCTTTGGTTTGTGCTCAGCTCATCTGTTCCTCTTAAAAGAATCTTAATGCATCAGCATACAATCATATTTTAGACTATAGTTCTTATAACTTTGTGGCAACAGTTTTGAATACTTATGGCCTTAATAGTGTATATTGTTGTTATTGTGCATTAATTGTCTTCATCATCACCAGGTTCTTCCTCCAGACGTCCTCACTCGAGTCAGTGAATACGTGCCTGAGATTGTGGAGTTTGTGAAGACGGTTGTCTCAAACGGTTACGGGTGAGGAAACACTTCATATTACACATCGTCAGTTATTAACAGTGTAGTTTTACTAATGTAGTTTTCTGATCGTTTACAGGTATGAATCAAACGGTTCTGTGTACTTTAACACCTCCAAGTTTGACACCAATCCAAAGCACTCGTACGCCAAACTGGTGCCGGAGGCGGTCGGAGATCAGAAAGCTCTACAAGAGGGAGAAGGTAGATATTTACACATTTCAACTACCACAACTGTTTTTGTTTATTATTGTAAATTATTCTGATGGCGCAAGTTTGGACGGAACCTGCCAAAATCAAAAATAAATGAATAAATACATAAAGGACTCGATAAATAAATAAACAAATGAATGAATATGTCATTAAATAATATTAAAACAAAATGTAGCCATTAATTGATTGATAAAATGTGACATAAATTTATATTTCTGTTTTAAGTTTAATTTGCTAGACACCGTTTAGTTAACCCCATGATGGCATTGAGTGGCAGTCCCCTCATTTGCATAATGAGGCAGAAATGCATAAAGAAAAGAATACAGAAATAAATAAGTTGGGGGAAATAAATAAGGGGTGAAAAAGGAAAAGGAAAATTGTGCAGAAATATAAATACATAAATACATTAATAAATACACACATTTAAAAATAAATACAAAACAAATGCAAAAATACAGAAATAAATAATAAATGCAAAAATAAATACATTTCAAATTTTCTAAAAAATAAATTCATAGATAAATAATACATGCAAAAATGAATAAATAAATTCAAAAATAAATACATAAAAAAATTAACAAAAAATAAAAGGTAAAATTCAACAGAAGAGTAAATAAATAAGGGAATTAATACAAAGATAAATAAATAAAGAAGCAAACTAAAACAGAAATATAAATTTATGTCACATTTTATCAATTAATTAACGGCTACATTTATTTTTAATAATATTTTTGCTACATTTACTGACAGATTTATTGATTTATCGAGTCATTTATTTATTTATTAATTTATTTTTTATTTTGTCAGGTTCCGTCCTCCATAAATTTGTGTTTGTAGAAAAAATAAATCCGTGGTGCCCTCTTAGATTCCACCACTAAGAGTCGCAAAGTCAGAAATATTCAAATCTTACACATTAACATGAATGCTGAAGATGGATGTCTCTTTGTGACTGTATTAATATTCTTATAAGTCAGTTGCTGTGGTCATGTTGGTCTTTTCTGCATCTTGTGTGGCCCTGCAGGAGACCTGAGCATCTCTGCTGACCGATTAAGTGAGAAAAAGTCCCCCAACGACTTCGCCTTGTGGAAAGCCTCCAAGCCCGGAGAGCCGTCCTGGGACTCTCCGTGGGGGAAGGTGAGAGTCGTGTTGTTGTTAAACTGATGCATAACTTCCACAGTGGGGTGATAGATGGAGGTTTGCTCCAGGAAGTAGAAAATGAGGAACCTTTGATGCAACATTGATTATTTTTGTTCTCTTGAATATTTGATTATCGTAACAGGGAAGGCCGGGTTGGCATATTGAATGCTCGGCCATGGCTGGCTCCATCCTGGGAGAGTCCATGGACATCCACGGTGGAGGGTTTGATCTTCGATTCCCTCATCACGACAACGAGTTGGCTCAGTCTGAGGTACAAAAGCAAAGTTGGTTATTGACAATAAATGCTTCTGTTTGTCTTTTGAGTACTTTAACTCACCCAGTCATAAAAGAAACGTATTTAAAGATGATTAACTGAGATGTATTTAAAGTCACTTCCACTCAAAGAGAACGTAAAAGAGTTCGACCACCACTGGTTGTTTTCCTCGCAGGCTTTCTTTGAGAACGATTACTGGGTCAGATACTTCCTGCACACCGGACACCTGACGATCGCAGGCTGCAAGATGTCCAAATCACTGAAGAATTTCATCACTATTAAAGACGCTTTGGCGAAGAACACAGGTGAGTCGAGCTCATTCAGTCTAATGTTACACTCTCTTTAAGTTCAGCAGAGATCACCTGTAACAGGTGTTTTGTTGCTGTCCTCCTGCAGCTCGTCAGCTCCGTCTGGCTTTCTTGATGCATTCCTGGAAAGACACCCTGGACTACTCCTCCAACACGATGGAGTCGGCCGTCCAGTACGAGAAGTTCATGAATGTAAGTTGACGATATGACGAACAGGCCTTTTAGTTTAGAGGTGGAATACATCTTGAGGATCTGTTTTTTATTAATCTGCTGTTTTCTGTTCTTTTCTCTGCAACAGGAGTTCTTCCTGAATGTGAAAGACATACTGCGCGCTCCGTCTGATATCACCGGGCGCTATGAGAAGTGGGAGGCAGCCGAGATGGAGCTCAACAACGGGTGAGACATTTTCCCAGATGGGTGATTAACTTCAAAGTAATTTGCCTTAAAAAACACAAGCGTGAGACATCCAGAGTCCTTCAGATGCCTGTGTTTTATACAAAAAGAAGACCTACTGTACCTGTCCACTCGCTGTCTCAGGACTCATCTGCACACTTTGAACCAGTAAAAACGACTAAAAGCCAAATGGTTACGTGTGTTGTCCAGTTTCTACGACAGGAAGGCGGCCGTCCACGAGGCGCTGTGCGACAACGTGGACACTCGCACCGCCATGGAGGAGATGAGAGTGCTGGTCGGCCAGAGCAACAGCTACATCGCCAGCAGGAAGAGCGCCAAGCTGAGGCCCAACCGCATGCTGATGGAAAGCATCGCCGCGTATCTCACCAGCATGCTGAAGGTGAGAAACGTTTTACTGCTACTGTTTTTATCATCCAGCTGATCATTACAGCAGAACCAATACAGCTCACTGACACGGATTTAAACTCATTTGTGACCTAAAATTTGAGAGAAATAAGTCTTTAAAGATCTTTAATTTCAACTCATGAAAAATATTTTTGTTCAGTATATATTCATTTTATATTCAGACACATTGTTATTTGAATTGTGTCAATTATTTAATTTAATTGGAGTGAGTAACATAATAAATTGATATTTTAATCGAGGTGAAATATGTCTAATTTATTTGATCTAGTGGGTCGTGTGTTGTTGCTGCTGGTGTTTTATCTCTGGTGGATTTTATTTCACCCATTTGTTTAATGGTTATTTTATGGGTGTGAATATTAGCTATCTTTTTAATATATTATCACGTTGATATGGCCTTAAAGTATTGAGTCTTGAGTTCAGTGGTGAAGCTCGTTAGACTGAGACTTAAATGAATGACTTATTTCATCGTGTTTCCTGACTTAAAAGATCAGATTTCTTGTGTTACGTGAGCAGTGAAAGCATCGAACATTGAACCCACTGAAATGAAGCTTTTTGTCTTTTAGATATTTGGCGCCATTGAAGGATCGGAGCCGGTCGGTTTCCCGGTGGGAGGACAAAGTCAGAGCATTGATGTAAGTAAAGAGATACTTTTCTTTGTTTTTATTGTTGTGGAGAATGTGATTATGATTTCATGATAATATACTGCTTATTAATATTTTCTAAAGAATCAATCTTAAGCTCCCTTTACCTCATTCGCCTCACCCAGTCTTTTAGTCTTTCCTTCTACTGAATGACTAAATGTCTATCGTTTCAATCTTAGATGATGTTTTATCAAAGCAAAACAAAAACTCCAAATACTTAAAGCACATATTTTCATTTTCAAGCTTAAGTGACATACAGTATCATATTGTCTCTGCTGTGTTTGCAGCTGGAGAGCACCGTGATGCCGTACCTCGCGGTGTTGTCAGACTTCAGAGAGGGAGTCCGGAAGATTGCCCGAGAGCAGAAAGGTAAGAACTTGTATTTTATATTTGAGAGTCCAAAAAGATGCTAATAGTTCTGTTCTCCTTTTTACCTCTGCTGAGAATATCATGTTAGTGTTAGATTATAATATCGTGACAGTTTTTACTTTCTTCTTCAGGGCCTAATTAAAGTCTTTTTTTTTTTTAATCTCATTTAGTGACGGCGTTGCTGCAGCTGTGTGACGTCGTCCGTGACGATACGTTACCGGAGCTGGGAGTCCGACTGGAAGATCATGAAGGTAACAGAGCCGACAACCTCAATATTCTGTCCTCTAAAACAAAAACAAACATGAATATTAGCTTTTAGATTTCATGCAGATCACTTCAGTATTTGTGAGAATGGGTTTATTGTTAAAATAAGCGACTCTGGCATCCAAGACGGGATTCAAAAGATTAAAGAACAAGGATGGACACAGTGATACTGTGAATCAAAGTGCTTCTGATCTCTTGATGAAACAGTGACTGTGTTTACAGGCCTGCCCACGGTGGTGAAACTGGTGGACAAGGAGACTCTACTGAAGGAGCGAGAGGAGAAGAAGCAGGTGAGGGAGGAGTGGAAATGTACCCACATTCATTTTATTACATTTTTTCCTTTATTGAACCAGGTTAGTCCCATTGAGATAAAAAATCTCTTTTACAAGGGACACCTGGCCGAGATAGCAGCAACACAGTTCTAGTAAAAGGAGAGTAAAATCAAAACACATAAATGAACAACATTAAAACACTCAAACACACAGATGACCTGGACTGCAGCGATTTCACCAGAGCTTTAAACTCATTCAAGGCTAGTTGAACATCAGATTGAACATTATTCTAAGCAGTAGGTGCCAAAAACCTAAAAGCTTTTTTTCCCCAATTCAGTTTGTATTTTGGGAACAACAAATTGCAAAATTTGATTATGACTTCCAGTTTTCCTTTTTAAAAGTGAAGACAAGTAAGAAGGAATTCAACCCAGAATGCTTTTGTAGATAAACACACACCAATGACGCATAAGGATGACCGGTTCACTTCAGAGTAGAGTACACAATGGTGATTAAAGAACGATAGTTTGTCATGAATCTCAGTGACCCGTGATGCACGCTATCCAGCATGAAGACAATGAGCAGAAGCATTCATATAAAACACATCTCCATAGTCCAACAGTTTCTGTTTCACACAAAAAGAAAAGCAAGACTTGTTTCTGTAGTAAAATCCTAATAAGATCTTTTCTGTCGCAGATGGAAGAAGAGAAGAAACGGAAGAAGGAAGAAGCTGCTAAGAAGAAACAAGAGCAAGAGGTCACTGAGATGGTTCCACATGGAGACGTTTAGTTTCTCTCATAATGAAATGTTCACTTACTCGTCGTGTCTTTTATTCTTTCAGATGGCTAAACTGGCGAAGATGAAGGTCCCTCCATGTGAGATGTTTCGCACTGAAACCGACAAGTATTCCAAATTCGATGAAACGGTAAATACAAAAGAAATATTTAATGCTTGACGACGTTGCTTTCACCAGGTGAAGATTGAGGAGAATTTACACACATTCACACTTCTATCATATTAGTTTTAATATAACGGTCCATAAAGGGTTTAGTTTTATGACTGATCCTTACAGGGACTGTACCGTTCTGTGTAAACGCGGACTATTTTTAAGATAAATATACTTTTTTGGTCCCTGGGGGTTTAGACGGAGCTCCTGAGGCGATGCTACTTTCAAATGATGCTAGCTTTCCAACATCGTCCACCCTATCTTTAAGCGTTGGACTGCTTTGCCGTAGTGATAGGAAAGCGGGCTCTATTTGCGGTGAAGACTTGTTTCTCTGATGCTGTCTGCAGGGTTTCCCCACTCATGACGCTGAAGAAAAGGAGCTGAGCAAAGGTCAAGCCAAGAAGCTGCGAAAGCTCTACGAGACCCAGGAGAAACTGCACAACGAGTATCTTCAGATGAACCAAAATGGAAACTGATTGTGTTTACAAACTGTCCGGACCCCCCGCTCTACAGAATAAATGTTCAGGCCAGAGATGCTGGCTCATCGTTTGTCTCCTCTTTATCTGATATCGGATCAGAAAACAACACGCTAGAATCAGCAAAGTCCGTTCATAATGTCTCAAGATGACCAGGAGAGTGTTAACTCAGTATCCCTCTGCTACTCTGCCTCCACATGTTTTATATATTAGTGCTGTTTTTCATTGAAACTGTAACACTGCCAGTCAGTTAAAGGGTTAAAGACATGTAGGGAATTAGGACAGACCTACAGTATGTACAGATGGGTAACACATTAAAGCCTCTGAACACACACACACAGGTGTTTCTAGTTATTCTCTCTGATTAGACCTCTGCTCAGGTTGAAGGTGGCCGGAGGTTTGATTTTCATCCACCAATAAGAATGATAAAGGTGTGATGATGTGAGTCATTTAGTCTGAACGCGCCCACACAGAGTCTGATCACATGAACTGAAAACACCTGCGTGAGTGTTCAGAGGATTTATCTTAAAAAACCTCCTGCAGTGCTTCTTGTCATAGATTCTCCAAGTCTCTGAACTAGAGCTGTGACGATTCATCGATTAGTTTCAACTATTAAATGAATCGCCAGCTATTTTGATAATTGATTAATCTGTTTGAGTCATTTTTTTAAGAAGGAAAAAGTCTAAATTCTCTGATTGCAGCTTCTTAAATGTGAATATTTTGTGGTTTCTTTACTCCTCTGTGACGGTTAACTGAATATCTTTTGAGTTTTGGACAAAACAAGACATTTGAAGACGTCATCTTGGGCTTTGGGAAACATTTTTCTGACATTTTAAAGACCAAACAACTAATCGATCAATCTGGAAAATAATCAACAGATTAATCGCCGATGAAAATAAACATTAGTTGCAGATTTTTGACCTCATTTGGTTCTTCGATGACCTCCGATAAGTGTTGGGTTGAGATGTGGAGACTGAAGGCCTCCGCATGTGAATCACATTATTTTCATGCTCATCGGTGAACTCTGTATGAAACATCTGCATTTGTTATGTTTCTCCATTTATTTATTTTAAACTTGTCACTTGTCTGTGTCTTTATTTAGAGATCAGGATTAGCTAAAGGCACTCCAACTAACGATTATGTGAAAATGAAATGGTGAAAAATGCTCAGATGTGTTCAAAATGCTTGTTTTTATTTGACAAACAGTCCAAAAAAACCCAAAGATATTCAGTTTACCATCATATATCAGATGAGAAGCTGGAACCAGAAAATGTTTGGCACTTGTGCTTGAAAAATGACGATTAATTGATGATCCATAATAGTTGCAGATTAATTTCTTGTCGTCCGATCAATCGACTGATTGTTGCAGCTCTAATAATAATAATACAAATATATCCCGTGGTTTTACTGCGATAGTTTCATCCCCTGTGGAGTTGGCATTCTTGTGGTGTTTTTATTTTCTAGGATTATGTCTCTTTATAAAAATGTTTAAATTAGCAACTGGATAAAAAGTATCATGAACTTTTTTTATATAATAAAAGAATCGCCTTCAGTGAGGTTAGTTGCCTGTTGTGTGCTGCTAAATGCAAATCGCTATCGGCTGATTATGAATATAAAATAACACGTGTTGGTATTTAATTTGTGATATTTGATACAATGCACAAATAAAGAGTGTGATGCATGCTGTCATCTGCAGAGTGTTCCACTATCATAAGACTCATTTAGTGAATAATGGGCTGAACTTGATGCTGATTACTTCACACGTTTATACTGTAAGAGCCGTCATACACGTTTCTGTTCCTCTGATATCTAACAGCTACTGTATGAAAGATATTTTAGGTAAGTCAACACTTTTTATTCCAGTGTTTTTGGGTCATTCCTCGTTTCAGTTACATCTTCTATAAGCTTACTGATTTGTACAGTCTTAAAGGGAACAGCTGCTGATGTCTTAAAGATTATTTTTGTCATTGAATCCTATGAAAAGACCAAAATGAATCTTTCTGTCTTCTCCTACCACGTCACCGGCACTCAGCCCCAGGCCCTTTGGTTCTTACTTTACAAAAGACTAGTTTTTTATCAAACAAACAGGTGGAAATAATGCATTTGTCGGGGACTATTTTCAGAGGCGGATTAATATAATGGAGCTCAATGCCACAGAGGAATAAGATATATGAGACGCTTCTTGTTTGTAGGATCAATTCATAGTTGCTTTTGGGGTTTTTTTCATTTGTTGACAAGAAGTCAAATCTATAATATCACCAGACTTATGGTTTAAATCTGTGCAGCTGTTTTACTCATCATTCTGGGGAACTTCTTAAACCCTCGAGGAGCTTTTTATTACTCAGCCGTCCATCAAGGTCATGTGTTTTTCTACTGTGTTTGTGTATCACAATGTCACAATGGTTGTGTGAAGGCAGAGCTGCAGTAGTGCTTTCAGATGAGATGCTCAGATAGAGAGGCGGTGAGCGCTACTGATTTCCTTTTGAAGAAATAAAACTGGTCATTCTTGTGAACTCTTGAGACTTCAGGGATTCATCCTTAAAAAACAAAAAAACATTGGCAAGATGTTATAAATAAAGATTAATAAATAGATGGATTGTTACTCAAATAAAAGACTTCCAGACTTGGACAGGATGTGTTTACAAACTGTCAAATTCTGTCCATCTGTTGTCCAAATGGGACGAATAGATGTATGCATCATGCAGCCATTTAGTGATCTTAATGCACAGTCTTAATAAATGCTCCAACAGCAGCAGGTAGAGGTTTTTCTCCAGTTATTTCATATTTCATGACTCTATTAATTATGTCGTTTTTTCTCCTCTAAGCTGACAGGAAACAGCTGCAGGTTTAGGGCCTGCTGGTTAATGGGAAACGTACATATGCAGGTCTTCTTAAAATCCAGATCACAGCTCGTTCTGCAGTTTAAAACACCTGCTGCCCTTTATATGGGTGGCATCTACAGTATGTGATGCATCATTGAGTAGGAAACAGGAATTAAAATGTTGAAACATTAAATGAGTGTCCTTGAAAATACTTGATTATATTAAATAAAGCACCAAAGTTCATGCCACACCCTCAGCTAGGAGAGCTGTTTAGTTTGCTCCACCATCATCAGACATGCATGTGTTGAGCCCAATAAGTCACATCTGATGATGACTCTTTACATATAGTTTCAGTTTTGAAGGTTGAAGATCTACATGTGGTTTTACTCTGCTAATAAAGTGCATTTTGTGCAGGTTTTGTGAACTTTGTGGAGGTCAAATGTATATGACAATCAAATTGATTTGGTATTTCATTAATTTAAAATTATAAATAAAAAGTATTCTTAGAAGAATATATAATACAATAATATAAATAAGTAAATATAGAAATTTATATTAAGTAAATATGGAAATATATATGCTGTAAACTTTATTTATAATAATTTAACTACACTATATATGATTATTATTATTATTATTATATTAACAATATCATTATTACTATTAATATTGTCCTAACATTAATATGTATGTTAAAAGGCACTGGCCTGTCATTGGACAATAAAAACAGGAATTAATAAGACAAATCAAATTGATTTGGTATTTCATTAATTTAAAATTTAAAATAAAAAGGATTCTTAGAAGAATATACAATACAATAATATAAATAAGTAAATATGGAAAAAGCTGTACACTTTTATTTATAGTAATTTAATTATAGTATTATTATTATTATTATTATTATTATATTATTATTATATTAACAATATCATTATTATTAATATTGTCCTAACATTAATAATACAAAATAATAATACAGTATTATTATTTTCGACCTTTGACGTCATCGGCTATCAGCCAATCAGGAGCGTCCTCCCAGATCAGTAGCCAATCAGATTGCAGGGATCTCTATTTGAAAGCTGCTCGTCTCCTCGTTGTTTACCTGCAGAAGTCAGAAGTCCTTCTCGTGTTACCGGATCAAACCTGCTGCTGCTGCTCAAGAGAAACCACCTCGTTGTTCCTTTGAGTCTCAGTTTGACCTCGTTGCTGTTCAACATGTCGTCTGTTCAAGTTCCTGCTGTGGTGAGTCAACTGAAGTCATGTTTTACTGCTGTTAGCTGTTAGCATTAGCTTCTGCTCCAAGTGTCTGAGATGTGTTTCCTCTCCTGTGCTCTCAGCTGCAGGCTGCAGAGAACCAGCTGAAGATGAAGATGAGTAAAAGCTCAGCAGGTCAGAGGAGAGCTGCTCTCGGAGAGATCACCAACTTTACTGCAGCTGCAGTCACAAAGGTAACATGATGATGATGATGATGATGATGAACACAAAGGTAACATGATGATGATGATGATGATGATGATGATGATTATGATGAACACAAAGGTAACATGATGATGATGATGATGATGATGAACACAAAGGTAACATGATGATGATGATGATGAACAACACCAGTTAGTGGTTCAATAACTCTGCTCTCCATGTTGTCTAAACCTCCTTTATCTGGATTATGAGTTGGTTCACCTGTAATCAGATAATAACCACAAACACACCTGGACACAGGTGGACACTAGCTGTCAGTGCTTCATTTTGCTCCTTTAAGTAACCTAGTTTGTTCTCTCCAACTTGACTTTAAAAAGTAAAAACATGTTTCATTTCTTTAACCCTAACCTGCCTTACAGTCCAAAACTCTCAAGAACCCATTTCTGAATAAAACTGCGTTTGACTTGTTTCCTCAGAGGACGGGACCAACCAAAGCATCAGCCAAACCATCTGGTGCCCAGAAAGCTAAACCTGCCCTGAAGGAGCAGCCGGCAGTCCAGGTGGTGCCGCCGGTAGTCCAGGTCCCGGCTCCTGCAGATCCTCTCCCTCCAGTCTCAGAGGAGTCTGCTGACGTGTCCATGACGGAGGAGAAGGAACTGTGCCAGGCTTTCTCTGAGGTGCTGCTCACCGTGCAGGACGTCGACGAGCAGGACTCGGACCTGCCGCAGCTCTGCTCCGAATACGTCAAAGATATCTATAATTATCTCCACGACCTGGAGGTAACCTGTCCCTCCAGCAGCCGGACTCTCTGCTCTCACCCCGCATCGTGTTGTTGTTACATCACCGTCTGTCTCCACAGGTGCAGCAGGCCGTACGAGCCAAC